>QLSR01000103.1:884085-895916 GCA_031780015.1 Citrullus colocynthis | reverse complement strand
CCCCCCCCCCCCCCCCCCCCCCCAAATGAAGGGATAAGACCTCTATTTATAAAGTTTTTTTTGGGCCTTCATGGGCTTGAGTCTAGTTGCTTTTGGGCCTAAAAATTAGGTTTGTGCTTGGACCTAATATTTTCTTTGGTCCAATATTTCCACAATGGGCTTGAATTGGATTGAACTTTGAACTCGAGTGACTTTAATTACTCAACGGGCTTAGAATTTTGTTATGATGATGTGACAAATTGTGATTGACTGAAATTTCTCATTCAATGCATTTTTCATTCAGTATGCAATTGAAAAAGGAAGAATGTGTGTAGGATAGTAGGATGAAAGATAGGACGATGAAGCAAAATAATCTTAAACCATAAAACGTATGCTCTCTCTTTCGTAATTTCATAGATTATATGCATTCGTTTGAACTAATTTTTATTGTTTGATTTCTTTTATCGAATTGCAATGATTTTTAAAAGTGAATATTTACTCTAATAAAATTTGTCTGATTTTATAGATTAGAATGATTTTACCATATTTGTTTTACCCCATTTTCAATCTTTTAAAATTTTTGAGTTATCCTAATTGCAATGTATTTAAATATTAAAGCAGACTTCCATAAAAATCATTTGAAGCAAATAATGTTTAGTTTTTGTATGAGATGTTAGGGAAGAAGACAACATTGGGGGAGCAAATATAAAGTCGATGGAGAAAAAAAAATGGAAAGGAGAGATATAATAGAAGAACTCGAGAAATTATGAAACACGAAGATATGGACGGGGAAGTTGGAAACTATGATGATATTACTTAAAATAAGGTCTTCCTAATTTTAATTTCAATTTTAATTTTAGAAGCAAACCGGTTATGCAGATATAGATGGTTAGAAAAATTATTTTAAATGATAAAACTATTTAAAATATTTATAAATAATAGCAAAATATTACGGTCTATATCAACAATGAACGATGAAATTTTGCTATATTTATAAATATTTTTATTCATTTACTTATATTTGAAAACAACCCAGATAGTTATTCATTTTCTTACAGAAGTATCTACTATTTGATAAATAAAACAAAATATTGAAAGCATTGTAAAAAAATATTGAATAACAAAAAGAAAATGGATGTTTTTTCTGTTAAAAAATATTATCATATAAATTAAGACTCTTTTCAAATAAAAAAAAAGAACCAAAATATTTACAAATATAACAAAATTTCACCGTGGTCTACTACAGATAAATTGTGATATTTTGCTATTATTTATAAATATTTTTAACAAATTTGTCATTTAAAATAATTTCTGTGTAAAATAGAGGTTAAAATGTCATTTATCCCTGAAAAAAAAAGTTTACTATTTCACTCTTCTATTTCCTTTTATAACTTAACTTATAAATGAAAAGAAAATCAATTTTACAATTTCAAAATACAACATGATATCTTTTTATTTATTAAAATAAAATCAAGTTTTTAGAAAAATAAGTAATAAGCAAAGATTTTTTTTTTTTATCAAACAAGTAGCATTTTGTATAATTTTACATAGCCCTAATTCTTACATATCTATATAAAATATAAAAAGGTTTAGAGCGTAAAATCTTTAAATACTCATTTTGCTCTTACATTTATAGTAATCTTTAAAAACCCATTTTGCTCTTACATTGTGAGTAAGTTCTTATATTGTTTTTTTGTGACTGGATGTAAGTAGGTGTTTGGTCCAAAAGACAATGGAAGCGACTTTTCTAATATTTAATTTACAAAATATATATCTTTATATATTTAAAAATTTAAGTTATAGGTTGAATATTTGCAATTGGTGCATGAAAACAATGTTTTGAGATGAGATGCGATTATATAAAAATATCATAATAAATTATTTAATTATATAACTTTTATAATGGCAGGGGAATTAAAACAAAACTATATATAATATTTGTTTGTTACATGTTAAAAATCTACTATTTCTTACAAAATTTAAGCAAAACTACGTGATTTCACGTGCATTGCATGTGTTTCTTAACTGATTACCAAAATACCCTCGAATATATGGTTAATTCCTATATCACATTTGAACTTTGAAAAGTTTTAGATGAAGTTTGAAGTTTGTTTTAAGACAAGAATTTTGTAGACTTTTGTTGTAGCTTCGATCTCTAAAGAAAAATGTCATGCCAATTACGTTAAACTAAGCTGACATTGGTTATTTTAAATATCTATAAACAATATTGTTATAAAAACTTCATTATATATATATATATATATATATATATATATATATATTTATTTATTTATTTATTTATTTATTTATTTATTGTGTTTGTATACATACACATATACATAGACATATTTGGGGTTAAAAAAATTAATTTGGTATACGTACTTTGGTATTTGTTCAATTTTAGTTTTTTAATTTCAATAAATTGTAAATTTAGTTTTTATTTATTGTTTGTTGTTGATTTTTTAAAAAACATTTTATTATCTATTAGCATTTTTACTATAAATTTTGGAAACATATTCACATTGTTAAAATTATTGTTATTATTCCACAAATTTCAATAAAAATTAACTTTGAAGAACTAAATTTAATATTTATTGAAAATAAATTGATGAACCCTTAATATTTGAGGTACAGAGACTACAGAGAAACTAATAATTTAACCCAATATTTTCATAAAATTTGATGAAACCCAATTTTGTGTAGATGGGCCGTAGGAAACGGCACAGAACTTGTTGCCAGCCCGTTATTATGATGATCTAGAGAAAATATGGGCCAATGAAGGTCCATATGGGCTTATGACTTATTGAACGGGTAGTTTCGAACGCAAGTCGACACCCGGCATAATGCAGCCAGACGACATGTAGTTTGGGTAAAATTTCTGCATCATAATCATCCTCATGTCAACTTAACTTAGTGGTAATTAATAATTTAATATGCACCTTCTTCTTTTTTATCTTCAAATCAAATGTTTGACCTTCTATCTCTGTGATTATTATTAGGGATGAGTATAATAGACCAAAAAATCGAGTTGACCAACCAAATATCTGTCTCGATTGACGTTGATTTGAAAAAAAATCAAACCGACTAAAAAAAATTAAAGAATAAAACTGACTCAAATTGACGGACAGTCGGTTTGCACTCCTCGACGATTGAAGTCAGTTTGAACATTTACTAAACTGACTATAGTTAGTTCGATGACGATTTGGTCGAAAACTGATTCCAATCAATTCCTACACATCCCTAATTACTGTACTAATATGTCAATTATAGTCTATCTACTTTTAAAAAACTAATCCTACTTTTTGAATTTGGTTTCCACTTGCAAAAGTTTCATTAAATTTTAATATACATTAAAAAAAAAATTTACCATTTTGGTTCCTAAATTTTGAATATGTTTTCATTTGGTTAATAAATTTCAAAATATTTTTTATCTTAAATTTTGAATTTAATTTTTATTTGGGTATGGTTTTATTTAGTCTATAAATTTTAATATTTTACATTTTCACTTTTGAGTTGTTATCAATGACCTTAACATTCATTTAACTAATTTAAAATAATAATGAATAGATATGGAAAATTAGTGAAAACTAATTATTTATTTTAAATTAGTCCATCAAAGACTGAAAGGTGAATATTCAACGAAAAGTCAAGGCCAATGTATAAATTTGAAGTCATAGAGACCAAATTAAAAAGAAACTTAAAACTCAAGTATAAAAACGTAACATTTTAAAACTAGGATAAAATAGAAATAAAACTCAAAATCTAAGGTAAACGTATAACATTTTGAAATATATGAACCAAATGGAAATTGTTGATGCCAATTTTGGCCAAGGAAAAACACACCTGACTTCGACATGATAGCAACGGCAAATTTCTAATTTAGGAAAGAGATGACTTACAAAACAAAGAAAAATGGCTTCGATGCCTAAGTCAGTAGGAGAACCAAATAATAGAGAAGAAGTCAAAAGTTCTAAATTACCTTTGATGGAGCCCTTATGGTATATTTATAGGGGATTTGATCTAGGATTTACGTTAAATCTACTAGGATTAGCATATGAGATTTTCCTAATCCTAAGCAAGATCAAATTATTTCCTATTTCATTTTATCTTATTTTATCTCATATTATCTTAATTTTTTACTTTATTTGGTTAAACCAAAGTTCACCTATAACATTAGCCCCCACTCCCAGATTGGGTTTCTAGGTTTGGCTAATAACATTTATGAGCTAAACATTATGGGCCTAATTTGGGAGTATAATTGATATAACTTGTATTGCTTCAATGATCCTATCAGTCAACTCTTACCAAGGTTGAGCTTCTCACCGGTATCCATGTGTGGTGCCTGTAGATTGACATATCAAACATATAAAGTTGATATTAGATACTTCTTTAAATCTTGTCAAAAAGAAGAAAATTGATTTTTTTAAAGATTTTTGCACTATCTCGAGAAAGATGAAAATTGATTTATGAGAGGTGAGGTGGCAATCTTGTCAGAAAGATGAGAAAATCAATTTCTAAGACGTGAGGTGGCAATCTTGTCAGAAAGATGAAAATCGATTTCTTTAAGATTTGTGCACTGTCTCGAGAAATATGAAAATCAATTTCTGAGAGGTGAAGTGTCAATCTTGTCAAAAAGATGAAAATTGATTTCCTTAAGATTATAAGAACTTTTCAAGAAAGATGAACATCAATTTTTGAAATGTGAGGTAGTTAACAAATGAGATTCTTTGGAGCTTGAGATTTCCCTAGAAAGATGATAATCTGTTTCTGAGAGATGATGTGACTAGCAAATGACCATCTTTAGATCATGAAATTTTCTTTAGAAAGATGATAATCGATGTTTGAGAGACGATGTCGCTGATAGCACCTAAAATATGCTATCTTCCTCAGCTTAACTAGGGATCGTTGTGCTATTTAATGTGTCTATTATGTTATTTTGTAGGTTTCGAGCACTTAACAGGTAGAATGGGGTGTTAGCAACAAAATTGGGCTAAAACAAACCAAAATAGAGTTCCATGGCATCAACTGGGAAATAGAACTCCAAAATGACCAAAATGCCCCTAAAGTCATGGCGCAGCAGCGCTGTTTAGGCGTAGCTACGATGCTTTTCCCTGAGGATTTCTACTAGCGAAAGGCAGTAAGCGCCACGACGGTGCTTTGCGGCGTTGCAGCGCTCCGGAAGCAAAATGCGTGCAGATTAGCGTTAGTGCCAATTTCTTTAAAAATAAACCTTCGATTTCTCGGTTTGAGATCAGCCACCAGCCGACTTTTGGCTCCATTCTCTTTATTTTTCTTTTTCTTTTCATACCTCGAAACTTGAACTCAATAATATGTCGATTATTGGCTAAGGTAACGTTTTCCTAGCTTGGGTATTAGGGATTTTTCTTGTAATTGATGTTCTTTTGAGGTTTTGAACTTGATTCAGTGTATGTGTAACGACCTGACCCTTTTATAACTAACAGAACGCTACGCTATGCATGACCATTTTGTAAATACGTTGGAACCTAAGAGACACAGCATTACATGCTTTAATTAAACTCTGCCAAATTTCTAAAACGACTTAAATCCTGATAGCTCATTAAATCAAACATAGAGAAAACAAAATGCTTTAGCTGGGTACCTCTTAAACAGTTAGGCAAAACCTCAAGAAGAACAAAATCGAAAATGAAAGTACCAAAACAAATAAACAAACGGTCAAATGAACAACGAATACTGCTAACCTACATGTCCAACACGCTATACCCTAGGCTAAGGTGTGGAAGTGACGACGACAATCCCATGGCACGGTCACGAATTCCCTCGGTCATACACCTGGCCACCCCGTCCTTTACCTGGAGGAAAAAAAACAGTGAGTAGTCATACTCAGTAAGAGACTGACTACTGGGTCTAGTTGTTATCCTTTTGTCGTGTGCGCCCGTGTACCCGACATAGGCATAGGCATAGGCATAAGCATAGGTAGCGACCCGAGGGTACGCAATGATCACATTTGTAAACATAAACATAGGTGATGATCTCGAGGGACACTCGTAGGCACAATATGTTTAGGGGTACAGAGCACGACAAATAGGATAACCTGCAGTAACATGTCATAGCATAACTAGTTCGTCGCAGAGATTCACAATATCACAGGCACGTAAGCATAACCACATCGCATTCAAGCTACATGACTTAGCATAATCGAAACAGTTTAGGCAATAATCAATCGAGCGACACAATAAAAATTCAGTAACATAACTGGGCATTAGGCGTCACTAGAGCCCGGTAGTAAGTCCCTTACCTGCGAGAGCGAGATTGCGAGACTGCGAGACAGCAAGACAAAGCGAGACAGTGAGACTGAGCGAGACTGACTATGCAAAGCCACGACTTCCCTACACTACGACAATGTGATATGAAGGCTGTGACGATGCAGCGTGGAGAGGGCTGAGACGACGTGGCGATGAAGACTGTGATGATGCAGCGCAATGAAGGCTGTGATGATGCGGCGTGATGAGGGCTGGGATGCTGGGACCATGCGGCGCGATGAGGGCTAAGACAATGCGGCAATGAGGACTGTGATGATGGTGATGAGGACTGTGATGATGGCGGTAAGGACTGTGATGATGGCGGAGGGTGGCAGCTGTGACGATGGGGTGAGGAAGCCAGCTGACGAAAAGGTGATCGAGAGAGAGAGATTTGACTTTTCCTTCTTCTCCCTCTTTTTTTTTTTATTTTACCTATCACGCAACACAAGGTCAATAAATAACCCACCAGAAACATCTTTACCAAACTAATTCCCTTTTCCTTTTATTGACCAAAAATCCAATCTCCCTTAATGCTCCCCTTGGCCTAATTATTTATTTATTATTATTATTTTTTCCACCTTTCCACTTCCTCCAAACGGGCCGTTACAGTATGCATGATTTAATTCAACGTTTTTAAGAATTATGATCAAATTGTGACGCTGGTGTTCGTTTGATTTATTGCTTTGATTGTATTACAATTCATGACAATTTGTTGTATGTCAATCATAGGAAGCAATAGGTTAGATTAGCTTGTAAATCTAATTGGTTGTGTGCATTGTTCAAATCAACCTAGGATTAAATCAATAGGACATTCAATCTAGGTCTTTCTAGTTGTTGAATGTTCCACCTAATTTTCCTTTGAACTTAATGCAGTTAGGTTTAGTCAAATTTTGCATGCCTTTCATCGATTTACCCTAAGTCTAACTTGTCGACTAGGACAATTCAATTTTGGTCTTTTCAATTGAATTGATTAGGTGCTAGCTTCAATGAATTTAGTAATGACGAGCCAATGAGTAAGAACATCGAACAAAGGAAATCCTGCGTAACCCAAGCTAGAGTTTTCTCTAATTGAGTTTTAACTTCTTTTAATTATGCAATTAATTTTTATGCAATTTAAGTTTCTTACAACAAACCAACTCAAACGCCTCTTTGGTTGCCTTGAATTATAAACTTTCCAATTGTGAAATTCAAGGGCTCCCTATGTTCGACCCGACCTACCGCCACTACTGTGGGTTAAGTTAGGAAAATTTATTTGGTACGAAATTGGGCGACGAATTCTGTCCGTCAGTCGCTTCCATGTAGTTATCATTGGTTTCAACTATGGGTGGCTAGCCCCCAGTTTCCACCTTAGTTTCAACTGTGGGTGGCCAGCCTCCAGTTTTCACCAAATAATTCCACTAAAAAAATTTCTTTGAATCCCAATTGGGGTTCACATGATAACTCTCTTTGTGAATAATTCTTGTAGAGATCTTCTAAATTGTTTGTTTTGAATATTTGATTTTCATGTTTCAATATCTAAAAAAGTTGATTCCTTCCAATTTCTTTATTTATTAGACTTCTTTCGTGTCATGTATGAAAAGTTGTCTTCTAATGGAACTTTGTATGCTACAATTGCCTTTCCCAGTACTTCATGCATAATCAATTTAAATTGAAACAAATGCATTAATAGATTGCATGAACAAAATTAAATTTTCGACAGTGGGTTCTTAAATCATGTTTGTTGGTGAAGATTCTTTCAATCTACCTTATCTTAAGTAATGTGGGTGAAGTTGACAGCAACACCATTGATTTGTTATTCTACTTTTTTATATAAATGCTTTTGCATTTAATGTCCTCAGATTTTGATTTGCTCTTATTTTAGCTTCTCTACATTTGCCCAATGACATCTTTCTCAAAGATTCGAGAACTATTGTGAAGTTTTTGATGTTTGATAGGGAAGCATATCTCCATATCTGCTTTTTGTTTGATAGGGAAGCATATCCCCTGTAGATCTGCTTTTTGTTTGATAAGGAAGCATATCTCATGTATCTGCTTTTTGTTTGATAGGAAAGCATATCCCTTGTAGATCTTTTTTGTTCGATAGGGAAGCATATCCCATGTAAATCTTTTTCGTTTGGTAGGGAAGTATATCCCTTGTAAATTTTCAATAAAAAGCAAGATACGCTACGATAAGATTGGTTTGAAACCTAGTTGGTCAGCTTGGCCTCAGAAGATCGACCTCAAGCTTGCCAACCTGGAGTTATGGTTTTCTTTCAATCAAGCTTCACATATTTGCCTTCAGAGTTCTCCTCATCTTTTGAGATTCTAATTGATTTTCAGTCTCTAATGATGTTCTTCGACCTCGACCTTAACCTTTCAGAGCAAGTTTCTTTTTATTGATAAGATTGAGCCTCAACTTCGGCCTTAGACACTTTGGAATCTTGACGTTAAGGTGAGGTTGGCATAGATCTTCAATGCTTATGTGCTTAAGGTCGGCCCTGATCAGCCCCTTGTAAAATTTTGATAAAAAATTCACGTTCCATCAATAATTTTGAGCCTTAGCAGAGTCTTGACTCTTTGCTCCAACTTGGTCTTCTTGGCCTCGGCATTGGTCACCTCAATCTTTGCTCTTTGCTTCAACTTGGTCTCTTGGCCTCAGCCTTGGTCTCAGTTATCGTCATCCAATTTTGGTTCTCGTCCCCCTTACTCATGCTTTGTAAGGTATGCAAATTGTTAGTAGAATGCTTGCTTTCCCACAAACAAAACCAATTGTTAATGCCAAATTTTGGCCAAGGAAAAATGCACTCAACCTCCAAGTGATAGCAATGGTAAATTTGTAATTTAGGGAAAAGAGGACCTGCAAAACAAAGAAAAAAAGGCTCCATGCCTAAGTCACTAAGACAACCAAATAATAGAGAAGAAGTCAAAAGTTTGTTACCTTTGATGGAGCCATTATGGTGTATTTATAAAGGATTTGATCTAGGATTTACCTTAATCTACTAGGATTAGGATATGAGATTTTTCTAATCCTAAGCAAGATCAATTTTTTTTACTATTTCATTTTATCTTTTTTTTTTTTAATCTCATATTATCTTAATTTTTGGCTTTATTTAGTTAGACCAAAATTCACCCATAACAGAAACCATATCCAAAGCTCTGATACTAAAAAAGTTTTTTTTTTCTCTTAAATTTACTACTTATCTTTTATGAAATTGAATAAATGAGAAAAAAATGATAGTGAACATACTAGAATGACCCCATTTTAAATGTGTAATGATCAAAATAGATCTATCAAAATTTCAAGATCAAAATTGAACAAAACTTGAAAGTATATGAACTAAAATAAACATTTTGAATGTATATGATCAAAATGAACTGATATAGGAAAAAAATTAAAATAATATTAAAACATATTATTGTTAAAAAAATACTTATTTGTTATTCAAGCGGCAACTCTTTTTTTTTTAGCTCAGTAATCCAACCACAATTTACAGCCTGAAAGACAAGTATTACTCTTATTATTTCTATCAAAATTATAAAATGAACTTCAAATTAACAATATATTTACAAAGACAGAAATTTAAGCTTATAATTTTACAATTAATAAAATAATCTACTAACTAATTAAAATATACTCAAATTCTCTGAAATGAAATTAAGTGCAAAGTAGATTGGACTGAGTATGTTTATTAGGCCTTAATCTCGCCAGTCTCGTCCATCTCGCCCGTCTCGTCGCAATGACAAGAGACTCGGCCACTTTTGACAATCAAATCCGGAGTTTTGTCGTCAAACACGGCACATTTTATTTGTTTTTATTATTATAATTTTGATTTAATTAGCTAATCAAATTCCCACTTTCAATATCTTTTACTTTTTAAATATATATATATATATTTTAAAAAAAACCCATGAAAAAGGAAAAACCTATCAACTTTTCTTTTCCCTTCGACTTTCTCATTCATTCGTACCAAAATATAATTTTTGTGGTTCAAAACAAACAAAGGAGCTCAAATCACATGTTGTAATATATTCAATAACGTGTGCCATTTTTTTAGCACAACATTTTCTTATTAATGTATGGTATGCAATATTAAATATTTACTTATTTTATTTGTTTTCTTTTTACAACAAATAATATAGAACATGAAAACTTGAACCTATAATCTGAAAGAAAATAATGGATATCAATTATGATTGAATATGCTTGTATTGGCGTGAATTCACTTGTTTTAGATTATAGGTGTCATAAATTATATGAATTCTATATTTCCTCTGTCTCATATTTTACATCAACAAAACATGGACATGACCTTATTGTACTCTTCTGCCCTTTTATAATATCCATGCATTGTCAAGTCTTGATTGATATATAATATAGCCTGTATGATACTCACTTTTTTTTATTAACAAATGAAATAAGAACACACATCAAAAAAGAAAAAAATAAATAAAGGAGGAAAAAAATGATAGGATGAATGTTAGAACAGGTGGCCAAAATGGCATGCATAAATAAAGCAATTCTCATTTATTTTCGTTTCTAAAAAATATGAAAGACTCGTTTAGATTAACTTAATAAAAAAGTGTTTTTCAAAAATTTCATTTTTATTTAAAATCTTTTAATAAAAACTATTTAAAATACATTCTAAAATCTATTTTGAGTAATTGTTAGATCCTCTAATTTTTTTCAAAATAACTTATTATTAAAATTAAATACTTGAAAATGTATTCTAAACATAGCCGAAATCTATTAAATCGAATAGAAAAATAAATACAATATATATATATATATATATATATATATATATATATATATATATATATATATATGACTTGCCACATCAGCAAGTACAACATTCATTTTCCATACCATATTTATTAGTTTGCCCCTCAAATTCTATCATCTTATTATTATTTGTTGAATTTTTACCTTAAATGGTGGCAAAACAGCCTATTAAACATCCAAATATTACTATTTTTTCCCTTTAACGAGAATATCAAAGTACATTATTCTCTCTTATTCCATTAGATGGAGAGTATAAGTTATAATTTGAAAAATACCATATAAAAAAAAAGCAATTTATACCTCAAATTCCCTTTAAGATTATAGATTCATAAGGAGTATTAATATTATGTAAAAATTGGTTTTGTCGACATTGGCTCTTTTTCAATTTCACTAAAACTAATTCTAGAGGATTTGACTTACTAACACACCTATGACGTAATATATGTCAAAGAACATATCGATATAATATCGATAATGATAATATCTTTAAGAAAACCAATAATGAAGGTTAATATAATACAATTTTGTGGGAAAAAAACACATTTTTCTTATTTAAATTTCCTTGATTGGCATAGAAAGCACCACTTTGCTGAAAGAAAATGAGGGGTTGGTTCCTTAACTTATAATGCATCAACCCAAGAAAAGATTTTTGTCAAAAAAAAAAAAAAAAAAAAAAAAAAAAAATAAAGGAAAAAGTGAACGTAATACAAGTTTTTATGGAAGAAAATACGTAAAATTTTGTAAATTGTAAATCTAGAAAAAGAATTCTTAAATTATAAGAATATAGAAGAAGAAAAAAAAAAAAAAAA
>QLSR01000103.1:868159-879411 GCA_031780015.1 Citrullus colocynthis | reverse complement strand
ACTAAATCAGGAAAGGAGGAATCGAAGCGAGGAGGCAAAAAAAAAAAAAAAAAAAAAAAAAAAAAAAAAAAGGAGGTTGTTGGTTGAAGATATAGTTTAGTTTGCTTGCTTTTTTTCCTTTCACTTTAGCTTCTCCCCACTCCTTTCCTTAAACATCAAATTTTAGGTGAGAAGGATGAAAAAGAAAATAATTATAAATAATGGTTTTGAGAGAAATTGAAGTCCCACTAATTTTATAGCTAGCTTAAAATTTGAATTGATTTTTATTGGAAAAAAAAAGGTCATGAGAGTCTATCTATATGGTGTGACAAATTGTAATATAATTATTTATAATATCAATGCAAATTAGGTACAAATACAAATAATGTTTTTGAGGGATTAAGGTCTTAATATTCATGGCTTTAAACTTGGGTTAGTCTCCTGGTTTGGGAAAAAAACCCTCCATTTTCACACTCTAACCAATTTAGTTTGCCAAATCAAAACACCACAATCTCCAATAATTCACTCAATTAATTCCAAAGCCAATTTTTTTGCAAACCCTTTACCTTTACCAATCATTTTCCATTTCTCTCTTTTGATAATTGAAACCAATTTTAATTATGCATTTAAATCCTTTTTGGATCAAATCCACCTAGCTCTCAACATTCTAAGCAAACCATGACAACCCATTTATTTTCTTTGATAATTGATACTATTGGTCTCTTTTGATTGTACAAATTCATATTTTTTATTAGATTAGTGGCAGTCGCGATCTAATATGTTGTTATGGAATTGACACCAAAAAAAAAAAAATATATATATATATATATATATAGATATATATATAGAATTGACATACAAATTTATGTAGTTCACTAACTGAGAGAATTCTTTTCAGTATCAGTTTATTTCTGATAACTTGTAGAAATACAAGTTATTATAGTCATTATTTGATTTAATTAGAGTAACTTTGGAGTTAAACGCATGATTTTGGTAGTTAAATGATGAAAAATGTATCAACATGAGTTAGCACTACTTGCAAAAAGAAAAATGCCTGAAAAATGATAAGCTTCTGTTCCTAACACAGGGTTAAGAAGAAAAGTAGGAACAACCAAGTACGAAGAGTTGAAGCGTTGAAAACCATGCGTCGAAGAAGAAACTCAAGCATGCTCAAGCAGCTGTCATGTCATTACGAAAAAGAGTAGCAACCTATCAAGATCATGGCAGAACAAATAGGCTGACAAATCTGAAAAGTCTATGCAGCATGGGTGAAATTTAATTCAATGGTGTCAGATCATCATGATATCAACCTTTTGACGCCTATAAATAGCCCAAAAGCTTCTTAAAGAAAGGGGAGACGAGTTCAAGAGGCGAAAGCTCTGCACTATTTCTCCTTCACCATAACCAGCCTCCATTTCGAGCTCTTCTGAGCATTTTCAGAGTCATCTCCCAGTGAGTGAGAACATTCACCTTATGGAATTTATGTATCAGATAGCGACCATCTCAAGCCTCCATGAAGCAAGACGTTGCCAGTGGCGGCTTGACGCTCTTCATTTCCATTTTATTTTAATTTTTCTCCTTCTTGCTTATATTTTGTTAATGACATTCGAGAGAATGACTTATTCGCTTAATATGAGTTTGATTGACTATTCTCTTCCATCTATCTTTATTCTGAACATCTTACACCAAGCTTGAATGAATGAGTTGATGTTAAGAGTTAGTTTTCTTGAGCAATTCTGAGTATATTACATCTTGATTAATGCATATCTTTAGCTTGCATGACTTTGTCTGACAAACACACGTAATAAGCATAACTATCGAGCTTGAGAGAGTGGATAGTTAATCTTTAGCATTTATTAAGACTAGATGAGTTTCAGAGATGTAGTTCATCTTTTGCCAACGCAAACTTACCATGCGTCTTAGAAATAAGATTAATGTGGCGTCGAAACATCGAGAGATGGATTCACAATTGCAGTTTGTAGGTATGAGGTTGTACTCAGAAGGTTTAGGTAACAACTAACGCTTGCATTAATTCCTATCGCATGGTTCCATTCATTCTCAACGCATGCAATCTGATACTAAATGACATATGACTAACCATCACCGCATCCACCTCATTATTAGTAGTAGGAAATTCTTTTTATTCTTAATGTATAGTTTTACACAACAAACAATTGCATATATTACATGTATAGTTCATCGCATAGTCAGGTTTATAACCTCAACGCCTAGTTATCACAAATCCCTGCGTTCGACCCTGGACTCACTAGGATACCTATAAATACTTATACTAGGGTCTTTATAGGAAAACTTGCAAATCATGAGCACATTTAGAGTAATTCTCGACGCATCCATGTACAGAAATGTTAAAATCTATTTTGTGCAACAAGCTAAGAAACAACGTAATTCAAATAAGAAATAGCTACGAACAATTTCCCAAAAGGAAGCTGATCAAAAGAAATTTATAATACCAAATTCTATTCTTATTATTACGATGATGTAGCAACAGTGGTAAGTCTGGGTCGATTCCTAGAGAAACGTTAGTACGAATTTTTTGTAAAGCTAATTAACTATGGCAAATGAGGGGTTTTGGTGTGGATAGCATGATAAAAGCAATGGGTAAATATAACCTAGGATTGGATTTACCTAGTTTCGAGAGCAAGAGAGATTCCTATGTAATTTCGATCATTGATTTTTGTTAATTAAACATACATTTGATTTATGCGTGCACAACAACATACTTAGCCTAACCAAACTCAACGACGCTATAGGCGGTTGAAAAGCTCAATTAAACTAAGCAAGTGTCCTAGATATTAATTAAAATGATTATAATAATGCCCTAATTAAATTACATACTCATAAATCAATTGGGTTCGAGGGCGCCCATAAAGAAATAAGAACTAGTTCATTAAGCTTTACGATTCTATTGTGTTGCTTAACCAATAGGGTAGCCTAACCGATTAACCAATTTTATTTTTGAACCTAGCTAATAAATGCATTCTACGATAGCCATTAAATACATGATTACCTAATTTTTACTTAGGTGGTTGAGCTAGACATTCAAGTGCAAACGAGACAAAGCTACAAATCAATTAACAAGGGCAACACATGCTTATGGGGATAGCCAACATACAAACATGCATTAGAAATTAAAATAGATTCAAAGAAAACATAAAAAGATATACATTCAGCCCAATCACAGAAAATCTCAAGAAATTACAAGGTCTTGCTCCCAAAACTAAATAAAATCCTTACCTAAACATCCCATAGGCAAAAGGAAGAGGGGAAGCTCCAAATCCATGTTTACAACCCAAAAGAAAATAAAATTCCTAAGCCAAGATGCTAAAAATATGAAGGAGAATAAGAAATTTTGATGAACTCATCGACCTCAATGAGTTCCAACATGAAAAAATCTAGAGAAAGGAAGACTATATATAGAAATCAGGGGGAGCGTCGCAACGCTCTAGGTAGAAGTCGTAGAACCTACCCAAAGTGTAGTGACATTTGTTAATGTTCGGAGTGCAACTGCACTTCAGGGGAGCATCGTTATGCTCTCGCCATATTTACTTTATGCCTTTGAGCGTATGCTCTACTCTGCACTGGCCTTAGGGTCATTTTTGTAATTTTTACATCTTTGAGCTCCAAATGCTCGACTTCACTTCCGATAGCTCCAAATCAACCCCAAACGACCTGTAACACTCCGAGGTGCATAATTTGCTCGAATTCCTACAAAAATAGACATTTAATCATATAAAACATAACAAGCAAAGGGAATTAAGGACATAAAAGTGACTCTTTTTGAGAGCCATTACTAACAAGTACTAGCTACGTCTACCAGTAAAGGGAGAATAATTTATTATTAGTGAGAGTATTTCAACAACCAGAAAGAACTAAATAGATGTCCTACAAGATCACACAATCTAGCATCAGGGTGGTGCTTAGCCACTGACAGTGATCAATCAAGAGTCAATAATAGTTTTGGGGAGCTAAAATAATAGAGAATTCATAGTGTTTTCACCATACTTCAAATGCCACGAGCCTTCTTGGTTATATAGGAATACGATTTTGTAATGGTCATTCGTTAATTAATCAATTAACTTATTAGGTCATTAGTCAAATTGTTACTAACCATTATGAATCGTGGGATTTATTTTACTAGTGGACATGAGCATATACAAATTAAACATTTAGGTATAATTTTGCCTTCATAGCCAACCCAAGGTTGGCCTCCGCAAGATATACATGACCGTTCATCCATAGTTAGCAAAAATAACTTACTTCTCTTGGAATGATCTATTAAGTTATCCTCTTAAACCTAAACACTTGGCCATATATTTTTAACCTGCAACACAAATATGTAATATATTGTTGGGGAAGAATGATATATGTGAACTTAATACACTAGTAAACTTAAGATATTATGGAGACGTCAATAGGTAGCCGAGACACGCTTATGATATGCGGTATCCTAAAGACAATTATTCGCTCTACACCGAATACAAGCAGACTACAACGATCGTCTCAACATGATCCAACAATTAACTCCGGTAGAATTACAACCTCGAACTACTTGGATCTGACAGAACTCTTGGATACTTGCTCTCAACTCAACTCAAGTCCTAAAGAAAGAAAAAAAAAAGAAAAAAAAAGAAATGAGATAATTGTTCAATTTGAAGTGAGATGCTACAAATGAAGAAACAAGTTGCTATTTATAGGCTAGCAACTTAGTAACTCTCCGAAATACAAAATAAAATTAAATAAACAAAAAATTGAAACATTTGTCAAATTGAACTCAATTTAGTTGTTACTTGACAAAATCAAACATAACTTATTCAAATTGAAGAAACTACAAATTTAACTTTCATACATGTTAAATTTGTACATGAAACATCATTTGAATTTGAAGCTTTAATTCAATTTGAAAGTTTTTGAACAATAAATTTAATCTACGCAATTAAATCCATTTTTTTATTTCAAATATTCACCAAATTTTTACTTTCTTTCACTATGTATATCCAACAATCTCCCACATGAAAGAAAGTGAGAAAAATCAAACAAAACTGTTGAGAGCAAATAGACAAGCTATGCATCAGGAGAGGTGGCTTCTGAACTTGAACCTTCCTTAGTGAATATGCATCGAATTTGCAGAAGAAATAGTAAGACCAAGCTTTGGAACTATCCTTTTCATTGGTGAATTGAGACAATAGATATCACACACAACTCATCTTGTATCTTTGAGTTCTATACGTTTGTGTCCATTTTGGTCTTAGATAAAATCCTGAATTTATGAGAGCTTTAGAGAATATAAGCCATTTGAAAAGCTCTCATAGAAGTAACCCCACTTCTACTCTCACATAAGTAATATCGATTAAGAGTATTTTGTTAATACTCCTCTTGTAAAATAAGATATCAATATGACCTTAATATCAATAGATTACAAACTCTGCATCATAGAAATGCGAAGAAACTATAAGTTTCTAATTAGTGTGTTAACTATGAATTATCCAGCTAGTTTGCCTATTGAACCTAGTCTTGGGATCTCTAGTCAACTAGGTTAGGTTACCACCAAATAGCTCATTTCATAGACTTTAGCCCAAATTCCCTCAATGTATATGCAACTTGTTGTCTTGACAATCCTTTCATTAAAGGATCTGCAATATTTTCTTTTGATTTCACATAATTAATGGAAATTATTCCACTAGAGAGCAATTGCCTTCGAATTATGTTTGCATCTCATATGTTGTGACTTGCTGTTATAGACATTATTTTTCACTCTCATAAAAGCTGCTAAATTGTCATAATAAATACATATCGCACTTACAGGCTTTGGCCACAAATGGAATATCTTCAAGAAAACTTCGAAGTCATTGAGTTTTTTCCCTACTTTATCAAGAGATATAAACTCTGAATCCATAGTAGATCGTGCTATACACGTCTGTTTTGAAGATTTTGTGATACAACTGCTCCACCTAAGGTAAAATTATACCCACTAGTTGATTTAGTCTCTGTGCTATCAAAAATTCAATTAGCATCACTAAATCCTTCTAGTACATGTGGATACCTTGTATAATGCAATCCTTAGTCTAGAGTGTAGTTCAACTATTACCTTAGAACTCTGACTAAAGAATTCCAATGATCATGCACTGGATTACTGGTGTACCCTACTAACCTTTCTACTGAATAGGTAATATCAGGTCTTGTATAATTCATTATGTACATTAAACTACCAATAACTCTAGAATATTCTAGAGAAGACACACTTTCATCATTGTTTTTCTTCAACTTACAATTTGGATATCAAATGGAGTAACAGTCGACTTACTCTCAAAATGATCAAATTTTCTCAGCACTTTCTCTATATAGTGAGATTGAGAAAGTATGTATACACTCAAATTTCTTGTTATTCGAATTCCAAGGATAACATCAGCAAGACCAAGGTCTTTCATATCAAAGTTGGATTTCAACATCATTTTAGTATAATCAATGACACTTTTAGTTGTGCTCAATATTAACATATCATTGACATACAAGCAAACAATGACATACTCTTGATAAATGGTTTTAACATAGACAAATTTATCACTCGTATTATCTTAAATCCATTAGGTAACATAGTGTGATCAAACTTTCCATGCTATTTTTGGGTGCTTGTTTTAACCTATAAAGAGACTTGACAAGTTTACAAACTTTGTCTTCATGTTCTTTAACAACAAACCCTTCAAGTTGTTCCATATAAATTTCTTCATTTAAATCTCCATTTAAGAATGCAGTTTTCACATCCATTTGGTGTATTTCCAAATTTTGTAAAGCTGCTATTGCAATTAACATCCTTATAGATATAATCTGTGTCACTGGAGAATAGGTATAGAAGAAATCTAACCATTCCTTTTGGTGAAAGCCATTAGCAACTAAGAGTGCTTTATATTTATCAATAGTACCGTTAGCCTTTAGTTTTTTCTTAAAAATCCATTTACTCCCAATTGGTTTACTTCCAGGAGGTAAATCAACCAAGACCCAAGTATTGTTCTGTAAAATGGATTCTAGCACACTATTGATAGCTTCCTTCCAATAAAGTGCATCAAGAAATGATACAATTTCTTGAAAAGTTTGAGGCTTACCCTCTATCATATAAATTATGAAATCAGGTTCAAAACAAATAGCTTGCTTAGCTCTTTTGCTTCTTCTAGGTTTAGATTCAGTATTCTGATTGTCTTAACCTTTCGAAGAGGTAGCCTCATAATTTCTTTTGGTACCATTAATTTTGTGTCTTTCCTCCTTTAAAAGAAATATATCCTCAAAGAGTTCAGTTTTAAAGGGATTAAATCCTAGCGGGGGAGCGTATGATCGGATTTTTCTTTGAATTGGGAAAAGAAAAACTAATTGATGTTACAGAGAATAAGGCTAGGCATACTATGAAAGGGAATTTAGGAAAATACCTGTTAGAACGAAGAGCAATTCTTTTGTAGTTCTTGAAACTTTTTGAAACAAATCTCCAAGGTCACGAACATCATAGTTAGGCAACCCTACAATGACTCAAGGAGGAGGATCTATTGGATGGTGGGATCCTTTCTTGTCCAGGGAATTGAAGAATTTTGAGAGAGAACTTAGAGAATTTTGAGAGAAAAGGAAAAATATTGCCTCTGTGTGCCACCGGTTTCCTATATCTCTATATCAATATATAGAGATGAAACTAACCCTAATCCCTAAAATATTTTAAAATATTATTATTTATTAAATATAATTATATTATATCAAATTTAATATAATATATATTATTAAATAAATAATAATAATTAATTAATCAACTATTAATTAGGGCTATTTTCAAATATAGCAAAAGGAACCAAAATATTTACAAATATAGCAAAGTTTCACTGTCTATCTGCGATAAACCACGATAGACTACTGTCTGTGTCACGATAGACAGAAATAGTAGTCTATCGCGATCTATCGTAGATAGATTGTGTATTTTGCTATTAGTTATAAATATTTTTAGCAATTTTGCCATGTAAGATAATTTTTCTATTAATTGATTAATTAATTAATTAATAAGCATCACATATTTATTCATAATGAATTTAAATCATATAAAAATGCATATCTCTCTTAAGCTATAGTTCAAATATGACTATCATTCAAATTAATTTTACTCTATAGTTTTAATATGAATCTAATTCATATTAAATTAATACTTAAATCTCATTCAAATATCAATATTTCATATTATATAGTTTTAATTATAAATCAGATTTATAATTAACTATATACTACAATGTATCATAATACATTATACTTTATAAATTCCCTTAAATATTTAAACAATTTAAATTATTCTAAAATTAACTGATCCTTGTGTTTACCCTTAGTGAGCTAGCAAGGGAACTTAATGGACCTACAAATTAGAAGCTCCAATGATTCGAAATTAAATTAATTAAACTCTTTAATTAATCAAATCAACATTCATTAATTATGGGTCACTCCACTAAAGACCCATAGTTGCACTCTTCGCACTATAAATATATTTTTGTGTCTATGAAAATAAAAAGTCATTAATAAGTCAATCCTTCACAAATTACTCGTAATTACAGCTGGGTCAAAATTATTGTTTTGCCCCTACAATTGCTTCTTTCTCATTAAGTCCCACTAATCCTCTAATGAACAACCTGTTTATGGTCCTACCATAAATAAATCCCTCTCGGGCCAATGAGAGGAAGGTGCTCCTTGTTCAAGACTTGGATCTAGCACTTAAGGAAGAAATTTATCTACTTTTCCCGAGGATGGGAAGAAGTGAACTTCATCTTGTGAAGTTATGTCCCCAGCTCCCTACTCGGATAGATCCACAAAATGGTAAGCTTATTGAGTCGATAACATGAGTCACTCTCACCCATACAAATCAAGGATTGTCCTCATAGACAGGAGTCCATAATTCACTTAGGATTGAGATCGAGTTACCTATGGTAACCTAATGAAAAGTTAATTTCTTCAATCAACGGTGTTATAATAAAAGATTAATCATTTCATGGTTTGGTCTTATATAAACTCTTTATACAAAATACCCCCACTCACATGTCTCCACATGAACGATTTGGATCAAATTATTTGTAACACTTACAACTCTTGTAACAATTACAAAGTGGGTCGTATCAGCATTGTCACCAGGATAAGGTATCCAACCTTATCCATATATTGCAGACCTTTTAGGTTATTACTTGAACAAGATCCACTTGTATGTCAACTACATACTGTCCAAGCTACATATAATAACTTTGGATCTTAATTTATTGGATCGAGTAAAATGCAATCTAAATGTCAAATAAAATACCTATGGATTTATTAAATAAATAATTTGTCTTTACAAGATTTGGGGCACGAATCCCAACAATCCCCACTTGTCCTAAAGCTAGTGGGGTAGAGTACAATACAAATACAAAGTAGTAAAGTACATGATACGATAAACTAAGGCACAAATCCCTATAACACTCCCATTTGCCCTAGACAAGATGACACATATTCCGTGACTCAAACTCTCTAGGTGACCCTTGAACACTTTAGCCGTGAAAGTCTTTGTAATCGGATCAGCAACATTGTGATCCGAAGCGATCTTTGTGACTATCCTTGTTGCACTATCTCCCTAATGAGATGATATTGGTGCTCGATGTGTTTCCTTCTTTTGTGGCTCTAGACTCTTTGGAATCACCCAAAGTACCACTATTATCACAGTATAGGGTGATTGGCATTAACATGTTGGGAACAACTTCCAAGTCTATCAGAAACTTCCTGAGCCATACTGCTTCTTTTGCAACTTCACAAGCAGCTACATATTCTGCCTCTATAGTAGAATCAGCAATGTAACCTTGCTTGATGTTGCGTCATACTATTGCTCCTGCATTAAATGCGAACACAAATCCTGATGTGGATTTCCTAAACTCCTTATCAGTTTGAAAATTAGAGCCAATGTTCCTATAAGAATCAATCCTTAGCACCATGCATAAGCATATGGTCCTCCATTCTCCTAAGGTACTTGAGGATGGTTTTAACTGCAGTCTAGTGATCAAATCCTAGATTGGACTAATATCTACTAACTATCCCTACTGCATAGCGAATGTCACTAGAACAAAACTGGGATTTCATGACATTTAAAAACTGTCAAATTTAGAATTCGTGACAGTTATTTTCAGTCATTGTATCACTTGTAAAGGTAGGAGCTCTAATGAAATTTATTGAAAAATGCCATAATTGGTCTTCTTGTGAAAATAATTAATTGTCAACATGAACAATTACTGACAATCACAATTTATAATTTTAAGCATACTATGACTTTTTATCTTTGTCAAGAATTATGAACCATCACATTTTTTTTTTGTCAATAATATCTGGACCATGACATTTTCTTTGTCAAAAATATATGAACCATGATAAATATTTTTTTTTTGTCAACAGATATTCTATCATGACACTTTTTTTTTGTCACCCAATTTCATATTATGACAGTTCTGAATTGTCAATAATTGTTTTTTTAATATTTGTTATTTCTTTCAATCTTGTCATTACACATGTAATTTCCATAGTCAAGTAATCCTAATTAAACCCAAAAAGAAAAACATAACCGTTAAATACCTTAATATAAGTATCATAAAGTTGATAATATTTTACAAAAAGATCGACTAATTACAATTGGTGAAGCTTTAACAACAATCTATAGCCATTTAGGTACAATAAGTACATTGCACCCAAAGTTTTGCCACTAACCCAACAAAAAAACTTATAAACATATTAATTGCTCAATGGCTTCGCTACTCCAATACAAAAAGATCATTTTAGAGTTCAACTCTACACATCAATATTGACAATGAGAATAATGAAAGAAGGTTTTACCTTGCCAATGTCAACAACTTATCCGACTCAATCGGTATTACCTAAACTATTGATGTCATAACCTACACCCACAAGTATGAACACCCGTAATCAAATTGTGTAATAACCTAAACCCACATTACATCCATGTCAATGATCATAACAATTTTAATCTTATGAAAGTTTGTTTACTTATATCCAAAATGTACGAGGAGTCCATTTCAAATCATAATATACCCTAGAGGCAAACAAACATGACAATACTACCAAGATTCAACAAAATGGTAGAAAACACACAATATTAAACAACAAATAGTATAGTGTTTCAAGGAACAAACAGGAGAGCTAAAAGCTTTATCACAAACAATCAAACTTCACTGCTTTTTTTTTTTTTTTTTTTTTTTGGGGGGGGGGGGGGG
>QLSR01000103.1:828742-868034 GCA_031780015.1 Citrullus colocynthis | reverse complement strand
TTTTTTTTTTTTTTTTTTGTGGGGGGGGGGGGGGGTTGTAAACGCAATTGATCCTATTCTAACACAAAATTGGTACAAACACAAATAATAACTTTTATATATAAGAATAATGTTGATAATGTTTTTACAAAGAAACTAAATATATACAAGGAAACTATCAAATGTCTCCAAAAGGACCAATACAAACAAACTAATAACCAAACTTGGTAAAACTTTTACAAAAAAACTAAATACAACAAGGCATTGCCACGAATAACTACACTACAACATGTTAAAAACTGATCTATACACACCTTAACTAAGTTTGAAATAGCTCGAAATGTGTCCAAATAAGATATTAAAGAGAATAATACAATCCACCTAGTAAAGTGGCTTAAGCTACATGCTACTTATTATTGTTTGAAGGGAGCAAGTAGTTCAAGTACTTACAAAATAGATGAGAACTCCGGTGTTTTGTGTTCTAAGACTATAAACTTAATTTTATTGTACAACTTACAACAATAATCAAATGGTAGTTAAGATTTCTCACTAAGTCCTCTTGAAATCTAACATGTGGTAAGATATTACACAAATTCTCTATAAAAACCACTTAAACATTCTAAAAAGGTGGGTAGGTTTCATAAAAGTACCTAAATTTCATTTTGATTATAACTATCATTTTGACTCTAAATTTCATAGACAAATAGCTAGTTAGAGAATATCCCTCTTGAAGTCATTCAACCAAAATTTAAGTTCTTTTGCAAATTTATCATATGAAAATACATAGACCAAGATGACAATGAGAAAGTAGGTATACTCAAGATCCAAATCATTCTAGCTCCCGCATGTAAAAGAAATCTAAACTTTCAACCAAAGCTTGAATGTTCAACTATATCGTTCGGAACATATAACGCTGCTTATGTTAACCAAGTCCAACTAAACTTATAAAAGTAAGTACAAAGATTGTGAAAGTAACACCACAAACTTAAAAGTCGACAAGTTCATTTTAATATCAACTCAAAGGGAGCGGGGGAAATTACCTCAATGGATTGCACTGTATGAACAATGATCTTTCAATGTTCCTTGAAATTCATCAAAAGTTGGTGAGCTTGCAGATATACATCAATACTTTTTTTGGATAAGAAAGATATACATCAATTTAAAAGTACTACAAATATAACAAACTCGTTTATGCCAAAAATCAAATTTCCATTAAGTGAATTTAACTCAAGTGCACAAACAGAAACAATACTTCTATCTTACAAAGAAGGTAAATATAGCTTCTCACTATGACATGATATTACAGTATCAAGAAGTAACTATAATCATATAATGGTAAGATTTTGGATAAATCACTTAAAAATGTTCCTAAAAAGTATCTAAGTGATAGTTTGACTATGAAAACTACATAAAATCCCTAGAAAGTGTCCAAGTGACACTTGCACTTTCAAAGCAAACAAAAAATGCCTAAGCTAGTGACACTTTTACTATCAAAATGACCTACAAATTGCCTAACATTTAAAGCATCCAAAACAAGTTAATTTTTCGAATGGTATAAACTATACTTTCAACTACAGTAGTTAAATTTATATTTTGGTAGGGATGTAGAAATTACTTACATCGATCGAAGCCCACAGTTTTCAATCCAAAAATCCACTTCTTTGAACAAATGCTAACTTCCTAAAGGACCGAACAACAAATACAATGTTTAGGTGTTACAACATAGTTCAAAAACCTTAACCAATACTGAGAGAATGTTTAAGAGGGATAGTATTACCCAAAACCAACAATAAACCTTAGTTGATCAATTCGAGCTAGTAAAAAACTACAAACAACAAGCTTTCCTCATGTAAGAAAGTGATTTAACACACTTTATTTGAGTTAGAAATAGCTTGAAATAAGTTCAAACTTACCAAGCCTTAATTGAACCCATATAAATTTAAACAAACATAACAATAGAAGAATTCCATGGACTTATAAACTAATACGAACACTTAAAATCAAATTCGAAGAAGATTTAAAGCAACAATCCTTACTGAATCTTACCGAAAAGGCTCTGAACCTTGCTGGTTGGTGTCCAAAAAAGTTCAAACTTGCAGATCTAGACCTCAAATGTTATGGGTACACTAATTTGAAGCCAATTAGATTGTAGATAATAATTGAAAGCTTACCTCCAAGCAAAAAAAAAATGTTGCTGAAATAGAGACCCACGTGGTAAATACAACCTCTAAAACCAAGAACCACATGTCCGAAAACACTCTGAAACCAAGACCCACACCAAAAACAGCCTCAACGACTTGAAATCTCAATCAGCAAAATACTCCTTTGAATTGTGACCACCAACGACGAATACCCATTGCTGTTTGAAGCTCCTACACCAACCAACGGTGAATACTCTCTCTCGGTTGCAAATCTCTCTCTCTCTCCCCGCCCCTCTCTCTCTTAAGTGTGTAGTCGGCGGCAGAGTGTTGAATCAAATTGGATGCCCTAAAGATGAGAAGATCATCTTATTTACAAAAATACCATTAGCTTTATTCACTTAAATACCCTTAAATTAGAACTAGTTATATTTGATGACAATTAATAAATGTCATAACTTTGTGATACTTAAAAACTGTCATGAAAAAATTGGAATCCGAAAATTGAGTTTTTTTCTTGTAAAAAACGCACTTTTTTCATTCATGACACTTTTTTACCTCCAAACCCAATTTGGCTTCCCTCATGTGTCATGGAAACCTATATGAGTGCGTCCGACCTAGTACATAACACGACATAGATAAGGCTACCCACAATTGATGCATAGGGAATCTGTCTCATTTCTTTAACCTCTTGAGGTATCTTAGGACACTGTTCTTTAGACAATGAAATTCCATGTCTAGAAGGTAATAAGCCCTTCTTAGAATTCTGCATCAAATATCTGACAAGCATTTTTTTAATATACGATGTCTGAGACAAGGCCAACATTTTGTTCTTACGATCCCTTATGATTTGGATCCCTAGAACAAACTGTGATTCACCCAAATCTTTCATTTGGAAATGTGCAGCCAACCATTTCTTAACACCCGTCAGTAATCCTACATTCCCAATGAGTAGGATATAATCCACGTACAGCACTAGGAAAGCTACTGAATTCTTGATGATCCTTTTGTAAAGACAAGGTTCATTAATATTCTGATCAACACCATAGGATTTGACCACAGTGTGGAATCTTATATTTCAAGATCTAGATGCTTATTTCAGTCCATAGATGGATATCTTAAGCTTGCAAACTTTTTGTTCTTGACCTTGTTTAATGAACCTCTCTGGTTGTTTCATGTAGATCCACTCTTCAAGATTATCATTTAAAAAAGCAGTCTTGACATTCATTTGCTATACCTCATAGTCATAAAATGTGGCAATGGATAAGAGTATACAAATAGATTCATGGCGACAGGTGAGAAAGTTTCATCATAATCCACCCCCTCTACTTGGGTATAACCTTTTGCCACTAATCTAGCCTTAAAGGTCCATACCTCTCCATCTATACCTCTTTTTCTTTTGTAGATCCATTTGTAACCTATAGGTTTGATCCCATTAGGCTGATCTACAAGATCTCAAGTAGAATTGAAGTATATAGACTCCATTTCTAGGTTCATGGCTTTAACCCATCCATCTTTGTCCACATCAGCCATTGCTTGATTATAAGTCAATAGATTCTCTATGTCATCATCTGGTATGACAACCTGAGTTTCTGTTAAACCCAAATAGCGAGCAAGTGGATTTACAATCGTCCTACTACGTCGAGGCTCCCTCAGCTCTCGATGAGTATGTGTTTAACTGGACGAACCAAAATCAAAACCTTTTGTTGATGTGCTAGCCTCTTCAACAACTCTTGTTGAGGTTTCAGTAGTTTCTTTGAAAAGTTCATTCGATACTAGTTTACTGCTTGGTTTATGCTCTCTAACGTGGTCCTCCTTATAGTATTTTTCGACACAAATACTTTATTTTCTTTTGGGTCATAAAATAAACCATCTTTCATTTCTTTTGAGTACCCTACAAATAGGCATAACTTGGAACGTGGTTCTAACTTCTTTGGGTTAGCCACCAGCACATGTGTTAGACATCCTCAAATTCTGAGATGTCTTAAATTACATTTACGACCCTTCCATAATTCAAAAGGTGCTTCATAAACATTTTTTTATGGAACCTGGTTTAGGAGATAAGCTACAGTCTCCACTACATAACCCTAAAACGAGTTAGGTAATGAAGCATAACTCATCATTGATCGAACCATTTGAACAGGGTTCTATTTCTCAATTTTAATACACCATTTTGTTGAGGTATACCAAGTGCTGAGAGTTGATATGTGATTCTATGTTCTACTAAATAGATCTAGAATCTCAAATCCATGTACTCTCCACTTCTATCTGATTTAAGTGTTTTTAATGTTTTTACGTAAAAAATTCTCAACTTTAGCCTTGTACTCTTTGAGCTTTTCAAGTGTATCAGATTTTTGTTTCATTAGTTAAACATGCCCATACCTTGAAAGTGACGGAATATTCAAAACCCCCCTCTTGCCTTAACATTCATCCCATCACAAATGTCTGAATGTATAAGTTCTAAAGGCTCTTTGGCTTTATAACCTGTTCCAGTAAAAGGTTGTTTTGTCATTTTTCCTTCAAGACAAGATTCATAAAAAGGTAAAAAATTTCTTCTAATTCATTTAGAAATCGATTTTTAAATTGAGATTTATCTGACCCAGTCTTAAATGCCAAAGATGGCATTTTCTTTTGGAGAAATCTTTATTCTGTTGTTTTGTTTAGTTTCAGTGTTGAACATTTCAACAATATGGAGAAATTTCGATGCTAATGGTCCTAGCACATATAAGTTATTTCCGTTTATTACAGAACAAATTTCAATACCATTTTTCAAACGCTTCATAACAAATAAAAGTAATGTTATAAAATTGTTTCAATAAACATGAGGTAGAGATGAGGTTCCTCTTAAAATCAGGAACTAAAAATACATTATCCAATAAAATAAATTTTGATTTGAAAAGTAACTTTAAGCTCCCTACTGCAACTGCCGAGATGACCTGTCTTGTCCTAACTCGCAAAGTCATATCCCCAGCCTCCAGCTGCTGCCAAAAACTAGTTCCTTATAAAGAAGTGCAAACATGGTTAGTGGCCTCTGAATCAAGTATCCAAGTGGAATCTTTTTCAACTCCTTCTTCTTCCTCAATTTTGTACCAGAAGTAAAAGTACAAGGTGCAGACTTAACTCTAGAGGTCAAACCTTTGTGGAATCTTTTTGAGGAACTGGGAACATTTGCCTCCCCAATGTGTCCCTTGACTTGCATCATGGACTCATAGATCTGCAGTTCATTTAGAAGGGTGGTAAGGTTATACTCTATTTTGTTCATCACAACATTGCTGTGGAATTGTAGGAGACTCTAAGGGAGAGTTTCCAAAATAAAGCTAACATGGTTAGATTCATCTATTACAGCCCCGTTCATCTCGGTCACATTAAAGTGGACCATCATGCTAAGGACATGTTCCTTAATAGATGTTTCCTCGTTTATCCTGGCATTGAATATGAACTTGAGAGCATCATGCTTGAGTTGAAAGGACTTTTTGTCCAAACATCTCATGCAACAATCCCATGTCTCTCTAGTAGTGACCATGGTCTTATGCTTTTTGGCCAAAACTTCAGTTAAGTTGGCCAAACTATAGATGCGGGCCTATCATTGGCCTTAATTCATCTATCATATGCATCACGAACATTTCTTGATGCATTGTTTCCAGGGATTAGAGGACATTCCTCCAACAGAAAAAATTTTAGGTCATCTATTACCAATGCAGTCCAATTTGCATAATTTTCTCCAGTTAGTTTATCAGGAACAAGTAAATTAATGAAAACCCTAGACATATTTGAGTTGTTGAAATAAATAAATTATTTATATTAGAAATCTTTGCATTACTCATGAAAACCAATCTTAATTTAGCCAAAAAAAAAAAAAATTAATGAACCCTAAATATCATTTTATTTTTAAATGATACTTCAGTGATTTAGAATAAATGCCACCTCAAGGTGTACAGTTATTCCCTCACTGATTTGAGACACTCTCAACTAATTATTACACCATAATAACTTCTACTCTTATAATAATTAGTTACCATTGATTTGGTAAAGAAATCATTACCTTACCTAATGTTTTCTTGTAAGTGTAACCCTTCATTTTCAACCCTACAATCGCCAATAAGTCTGCCTCAAGGAAGGACAATAGTGGTGCAATTGATTATAGTGATCGTATCCATTTATGGAGTTCGTCGTGTCTCTTTCCATGCAAACACCTTCCTAAGGGGGATGCTCCTAGGTACCAAGAGGCCTAGCATAGAAAAACATTGCGAACTAATGAAGCAAACTGTAGGATGTGTTGACACACATCCTTCTCCCACTTACTATAAACACTTTCTCCATTCACCTTGATATTGACCTATGCAAATACCTTCCTAAGGCAGGATACGCCCAGGGCATCACAAGGGCGAGCATGAATCTCATGGCGTGAACTTTTGGGGAGAGTGTGAACGGAAATTGACATATCAATTATATCATTTGCCTCCCACTAAGTGTTTTATAACTCAGTGGTTATAATTACTTAGGCAAATTCAGCTAATAATTTATCTAAGTCATTTGTTAAGTTGGCCCAATATAACACTTATATTGTAGAATTAACAATATATGATTACTATTTATTAAACATTTTAATAAATGTTAATCATTTATTGCATGCGATAAAATGTTTGACTAATTCACCTCCCAGGTTGGTTCCCAGGTAGGGGTATTCCCTTTTGATCAACTAAAATACCCCAATCCTAGATAGAACCTTCCTTAGTCAGAGGTCTTTATAGGCAAGCATTTTATAATTTAATATTTTATTGAATTCATTTTAATCCTATTAAAAGAAAATAAAAGATTAACCTATTTGTAATCATATTAGAGATAATTGAACATAAAGTCTAATTTTTCAAAAAAAAATTAAACAATTTAAAATTGATTAGAACTTTATGCTGCATGCAACTCTTTATTATAGATTTTAATGTCTAATTCATTAACCATATAACTATTAAATTTTAATGAATAATTAAAACCTATATCATACATACTAATGACATTAATCAATTATATTACCTAAGTAATTTTATACTGTATGCATCTCCATTTTAATATAACAATTATATTGAGCAAATAATGTAATATATAGTAAACATGCTTTTTAATCATTTATAAACACACAATAATGATATAACACTTATATTATTAACATGCAAACTATATTCATCATGCATGTGCATACTTTAGGAATAACCTAAATTTTAAAAATAACATTTATATTTAAATACGATGCATGATTACTTAACTTATGGTGGGATTTTAAAACTATATGACATACAATATGCATATTAATAAATAATATAATTTAAACATACATCACATGCATATTAAACTATATTAAATAGCATAAATAGACCAATACTTGGTACCCTAAACAAATAATTAAATTAATATAATCAAATTATATTAATTTAATTATAAAATAATTTTAAAAATACAAATAAATGCTTGAACAAACGGCTGCACGGATCGAACCCACAAATGGCCACTTGTGCATGCGCCTCAGAAGTTCAAAGCATCATGACGCTGCGAGAAAAAAAATGTTGTTCCGCCTCGCATCGGAGCGTCGCGACGCTATCGTCTAGAAACGCCCAAAAGTGCGTCGAAATCTGCAATTTGCCTCTGTTTTCTAGTGTTCTCCATAATAAAATAGCACCATGAACGATATGGACTTAAAGTTACAGTCTCGATAGTAGAAAATAAATGCCCAAAACAACCAAGCCCTTACAATTTGATATAAAAAATTAAAGCAAAAATCTAAGTGTCAAATACCGAAACATCTATTATGCAAATCCTAAATTAAATTACTGCAACCATCACATGACTTACATAATTATGCACCCACCAAAGTCAATTTTGATTTCCTAAAACCAAACAAAGACAAATCCATTAGCTCTGATATCAATGAAGGGATTGAATCCCAATGCGGAAGCATATGATCGCTTTTGGCTTTGATTTGGGAAAGAAAAACATAATTGATTTTCTTAAAAAAAAAATAAGGCTAAGCATATGTAACAAAAAAGTTAGAAAATACCTTATGGATGAACAAGGTTCTTTTTAATTACTTGGAGTTTTCTAAACTAAAACTCCAAGGTCATGAACACTACTGTTAAGCAACCTTGCTATGACTCAGGGAGAATCAATGGGATGGTGGGATCCTTTCTTGCTCCAGGGAACTGTAGAATTTTGAGAGAAGGTTTTCTAGAGAATTTTAAAGATAAGGGAGCTTATTGTTTTTTGTTTTTCTACCGTCTACTTCCTCTATCTCTGTATCATTATATAGAGATTAAGCCTTAACCTTTATCCCTAATTATTATTTATTGATTATATTAAATCAAATTTAATATAATTAAATAAATAATAATCAATTAATTAATTCAACGATTAATTAAACAATTAACAAATAAACATCACATATTTATTTATAATGCATTTAAATCATATAAAAATGCATATCTTTCTCTTAAGCTATAGTTTCAATTTGAATCTCATTCATATTAATTTTAGTCTATAGTTTCAATATGAATCGAATTCATATTAAATTAATATCTAAATCTCATTCAAATGACAATCTCTCATATTATATAGCTTCAATTTAAAATCACATTTATAATTAACTATAATGTATCACTTTATATTAATTTTCATTAATATAAACTTCCCTTAAACAATTTGAACAATTCAATTATTCTATAATTTACTGATCCTTGTTTTACCCGAGTGAGCTAATAGGGGTAATCTAATGAGCCTACAAATTAGAAGCTCCAATGATTCGAAATTACATTATTTAAACTCTTTAATTAAATTAATTAACATTCATAAACGGTGAGTCACTCCAATAAAGACTCACAGTTACACTCCCTCCTAATTTACCCTCTTAAACTTGAAAAGAGGCGTGAAAATCGCAGACATTGACCTTTTACTACATCGATTATCAAATTGTTCTCCTTTTCTACTTACATACACAACATGTGTAACTTAAGTAATCATACTTTTATTAATCACAAACTTAGAGTTTATACAATTTACAACTCAAAATTCCAACTTTAAACACAATAAGCTATTCTAAGGCAGAATTCAACTTCGCTCGGCAATGGAAACTCTCCTGCTACTTGAAAAGGAAAACATAAAAAGAAAGAATGAGCTTACAAACCTAGTGAGTGACAAAATGTACCTCTTAACCCTTAAATATAAATAACATAATGTAACGTAAAACATAATATAATGAGCAACACAATAAGCATAGCTTCAATTCCTCTGTTTCATTTATATTTTTCTCTGGCTTTACCGTTCATAACTAACTTTTGTCTTTCCTTACTCTTGCAGTAATATCTATTACCTTTGCTGACGAACTCACTCCTTGCTAGCGCACACAGCTCAACAGTTAGACTTGCCTCTTAAGTCTTATTCCTACTTTACTGGGAACACACGACTCAACAACAATGTATTTCCTCCATGCTTTACCCTTACCTTCTTCTTTTCTTTCATTTTAACCCTAGACTTTACATCGTATTCCCGACTACTCAGCTGACATGCACAACACAACTAATTTAAAATTGTTCCCTATGTGCACATAGACTTACCTCTGAGGGATCAAAAACTAGGCCTGTCGGCCCTTTGACCATCCCATAAGAGATACTTCAGAGGCTCAAGAACTAGGTTTTCGGTAACCCCCTGACCATCTCGTGGGTAACTGGTCTACCCATGGACCTTCTCAGTACTTCAACATTGGGATCCGTGGAACATATCAATGCCTTCTCATGGTCCTTCAACATTGAGATCGTCAATTATAACCTAAGGGTACAACCATGATTCAATCATAACCCTAAATAATTATCTTGCTAGGGTACTAAATATTCTTAACATCTATAATTCTTGAGGCCATACTAATCATGCTTACCAAGTTCTTAGCATAATAGTAAAGCATACTAGTTCATATTCATAACTCATACGTCCATTATTAGCCTTAGCATGAAAAGCATAGGGGTTAGTCACTCACCTTTTCTTGAGAACTTTAGTACTCAAGTCTCTTGTATCCTTGCTCTGTTATACTCCTTCAAAGCTTGCTTTTTACTTCCCAAGCACACAACCAGGGTTCCAGTTCCTTAAACATGTGCGCAGACAGTCCAACAGCTCAACAAACATCTACAAAATTCAGGTGGATGCCTGACCACCCCCTGGAACGCATAGCTTGCCACTTGGATGCTTGAAATGCTCATCATAAATGAATAGATCACCTCTTGAATGCATAGCAGCTATCTGGTCACAAGACAACACTCTTTTTGGATGCAAGATAACTCTTTGGACAACATGACAACTTCCCGTGAAATCCTAGCATACCCCATGGACTCATGGTTCTACCCTTGGACACAAGGCAACCTCTTCTGGCTCCCCTGACAGCTTGACAAACACATGGTGTCTTCCTCTACCTTGCCAACGAAATTTCTTTCTCCGGCTTTACTTTCTTCATTTCCATCTCAAGGTGATATTGATATCTTTTTCTCAGGAACTCAAGCTCTATTTATAAAAGTTGGATGACAGGCCTTATCATCCAATACTTTGCTCCAAGGTTGACACATAACCCTAGTACGTGTCTCCCTCATGTCCTACCTTTGCATGCAACGTAACACCTCCTACCTGTGACATGTTTAACTCAAAAACTGACACCTCCTACTTCCTTTTAACCCTTGGACACATCATCTAGCTTCCCTTGAGCATCACCTATGCATCCAACCTTGCTCACGTGACCACCATGAATTTTTCCTCTTAACCTCTATATGCATCCTACATGTGTTTCTTTAAGATATGCGTCCCACTTTTTGCCTTACCTTCAACCATGCGTTTCACTTAGCTAGTTTCTTACTAGCATGCATCCAAGCTTCCTTTTCCTTAGTTGATTCCTCACATAACTTCAATATGTACTCCATTTAACTCTTCTATGCGTTAGTGGTATCTTTCTTAAGTTGTGCATCAAATTCTCTTCACCTTTGCGTTTCACTCTTCCCTTTCTTAGGCATACTTCCCTTGCTTGCAACATGAATAATCTAACACTTAGCCATTTCTCCTCCACACTTAGGATATGCGTCCATCACACTCAAATTTATCCTATACTTAGCCATTTTCTTCACTTGCCATGAATTTCTCCCTTGGTTATGGAGCTTGACCTAATAATTTCTCTCCTACTCAAGATAAGTTGGTCCTTCCCTAGCCCAAACCTTACTCCATGCATTTAGCACCTTCCCCTACCCTTAGGGTTTGCTTTTAAACTAATCAAAGTCGTCCTTAAGCTAAGTCTCCCCCGGAACATGGACTATGAGTCCATGCCCATACCTAGTGAGCCTTTTTCCTCCAAGCATGAACCATGGGTTCATCTCTCTTCTCATGGCTTAGGTGTTCCTTTCAACACTTCAACACTTAGTCAACTTCTACCTTAACTTTCGATCATGCATTCCATCTTACCCTACCCGTTTCATAGTCAATTCTTTTCCTCAAGGCACGTCTTTCAACCTTGGTTCTATGCTATCAAGCTAACTCTCAACTATGCTTTCAACTCCTCCTTCTTAAACACTTAGAAAATTCTCCACCTAGCCTATGAGTTTATAGCTTGCTCCCTAGGCATACTTAGAGAATTTTCAACACACAAGCCTCCTTGTCATCCAACACTTGGAAAAAATCACCTCCCGTGGTTTTCTCTCAAACTCTTCGAAGACTTATTCTCTTCTCAAAAATCAAGTTTACACAAATACTTTTCTTCCCTTCATACTTTGTCAAACGCATAGACATCCTTAACAGTCAAAATTTTGACTAACTCCACAAGCTTGTGCTTAACTTCTCCCTTACATTTCCCTAGTTCCTTCTCTCCTTAGCATACAAGTACTAGGTTAGAGTTTCAGGCTTCACACTTCACACTATATATATATATATATTTGTGCCATGGATATGACCAATCATCAATAAGTTGACCCTCCACAAATGGCTTGTAATTATAGCTAGGTCAAAATTACCGTTTTACCCCTGCAAATACTTCTTTCTCCTTAAGTCTTAGTGATCCTCTAATCAACAACCTGTTTATGGTCCCACCATAAACAAATCCCTCTTAAGCCAATGAGGGGGAGGGGCCCCTTGTTCAAGGCTTGGATCCAAAACTTAAGGGAGCAGTTTATCTACTTTCCCCGAGGACGGGTGATAGCACCTAAAATGTGATATCTTCCTCAACTTAACTTGGGATTGTTGTGCTATTTAACTTGTCAATTATGTTATTTTGTGGGTTTCTAGCACTTGACAGGTAGAACAGGGTGTTAGTAATAAATTGGAGCTAAAATGGACCGAAATGGAGTTCCATGACATCAACCGGGAAAGAGAACTCCAAAATGATCAAAATGTCCTTGATGTCATGGCGCAACGACGCTACTAAGGTGCCATTGAGGCACTTTTTCCCGAGAGCTTCTGCTGGCTAAATCCAGCAAGTGTCGCGGCGCTCCGGAAAGACATCGCATGCAAATGTGCAACAGAACTGTGGCGCTCTAACGATATTTTAAATAGATTCTCTTCGATTTTTAGGTCACTTTTGACGTTCCAATCGCCCAACACCCGAATTCTCTCTGTTTTTTCCTTTTCTTTTCTTTTTTTTCTTTGCATCGGAACTCGAACCCATTAATCAGTATGTGGATTATGGGCTAAGGTACACTTTTTTCTACCTTGGATATTAGGAATTCTTCTTTGTAATTGATGTTCTTAAGAGGTTTCGAACTAATTATTTGTATGCATGATTTAATTATGAAATTTACAATGTTATGATCAAATTGTGACACTGGTGTTCGCTTTGATTGTTGTTTTGATCGAATTATGACTCGTGACACTTGGTTGTATGTCGATCATCGAAGTAATAGGTTAGGTTAGCTTGCAAATCCAATTTGTTGGTGAGCATTGTTCTAATCAACCTAGGATTAAATCAATAGGACATTTAATCTAGGCCTCTCCAGTTGAATATTCTGCCTAATTTTCCCTTAAACTTAATGCAATTGGATTTAATAAAAATTTTGCATGCCTATCATTGATTTGTTTTAATTGTAATTTTTCATTTAGGACAATTTAATTTTGGTCTTTCCAATTAAATTGATTAGGTGTCAAGTATAACGAATTTTGTAATGACAAACCAATGAATGAGAACATCTAACAAAGAAAATCTCGTCCAACCCAAGCTAGAGCTTTCTCCAATTGAATTTTACTCCGTTTAATTCTGCATTTTATATTTATGAAATTTAATTTTTGCGACCATCTTTCTCATAAAACCCCCCCATTCGGTTACATAGAATTGAAAACTGTCTAATTGTGAGATTCGAAGTGCTCCTTGTGTTCGACCTGGCTTGCCACTACTACTATTGGTTAAGTTCGAAAAATTTATTTGGCATGGAATTGGGCAACGAATTCCATCCGCCAACGGGAAGGAGTGTAACACCATCTTGTGATGTTATACTCCCAGCTCCCTACTCGGACAAATCCCCAAAATGGTAGGCTTATTGAGTCGGCAACATAGGCCACTCTCACCCATACAAATCAAAGGATTGTTCTCATAGACAGGAGTCCATAACTCACTCAGGATTGAGATCGAGTTACCTATAGTCATCCTAATAAAAAGTTAATCTCTTCAATCAACTGTGTGATAATAAGGAATTAATCATTTCGTGGTCAAATGTTATATAAACTCTTTGTACATGATACCCCCACTCACATGTCTCCACATGAACGATTTGGATCAAATCATTTATAAACTTACAACTCTTGTAACAATTTCAAAGTGGGTATGTCACCAAGATAAGGTACCCAATCTTATCCATGTATTATAGACCTTTTTGGTTATTACTTGAACAAGATCCACTTGTATTTCTACTATGTACTATTTAAGCTACATATAATAACCTTGAAGATTAATTTATTGGATCGAGTAAAATGCAATCTAAATGTTAAATAAAATACCTCTTAATTTATTAAATAAATAATTTATCTTTACATAAATTGTAAACTACGAGATCCATGATTTAGGGAGCAAACCTCATGTTGAAAAACCAAAGAAGTTCAAAGGAGACAACTTCAAGAGATGGCAACAAAAGATGATCATCTATCACATTGAATATGTTGGGAAAAAGTAGCAACATTGGTGGAAGAGTTTGTAGGCATCAATTTAAATATTAGTAATTGTCTTCAGATTGTTGGAGAAAATGATAGATGTGAAATGAATACATTAGCAAACACAAGATATTGTGGAGACATAGATAGCTTAGGCACGCTTCTAGTAAGCATTATTCTGAATACAATTATTGTCACACCTCCTCCCAGATTACTCTCTTTAACCTAAAAAAGGTGTGAAGACAGTAAACATCACTCCTTTTGTGAGGTTCACTGTCCACCTGTTCCTGATTAACCTATTAGAAACATCACTTAACACAATCACCCACAATATCTTTTCCTTAAGGCACATAATATGCAAGGCCAACATCCAACACAATTACAAGATCATAAGGATAAATATTTACATTAGTCGAACCTTTAGCACCAACTAAAACAAAACTTAGGTTACATACATAATGCACGTTCTCACTTCCCAAACTCGACTCAACTAACTATGTCTACATGCCACTTTACTCAAAATCATTTACACATACAAAAACTAAGAAGAGAAGTGTTTGCTGACGGCTGGAGTCTTGAACAGGACGAGGCTTGAGTAGGCTAAGCTCCAGGAACTCTTTCGCTACTTGGGTGGGAAAGAAAACATGGAAAAATGTGAGTTGGAAAGCGCAGTGAGTGACATAATATGAAAAACATAAACTAAGCATAAAAATCATGCTTTGGCTTTGGGGAAAAATAAGCTAAACAATTTACTGAAATAAAACTTCCAAACTCATCAATCATTACTCTTGAATTCAAGATAAACTTAGTTGATGCGAGGCAACCTCAATGCACTCAACATCGAAAACAAACCTTAGTTGATCTGGAGTAGTCTCAACACAACAACGACAACTCTCTTTATGTGCACATAGGAATAACTATCTTAGACTGCCCAAGTACCTTCTCCATGTCCTTTAATACTAGGTCCCCATGATACTAAAATGCTCTCAACATCCTTCAGTAATGAGTTCCTCCATAACCTCAAGGTGGCCCGTATACCTTCTTAATGTCTTTCAGCATTGGGATCCTTAGAAAGCATATTGAGAAATACAATCATGCTTTGAAACAAACAGTTCATCGAATAACATTTCACAGAAAATCTAAAAATTTCTCAAAAACTAGTAACATTCAAACATGCTTCTTTAAAGCTTAAAGAAGCAGATAAGACATGCTCTTCAAGCCATAAAATCAAGTATAAATCAATAAATCATGCTCAATATTTAACAAAATTATCAAGAGAACACATTTTCATAAGAAATCATGGCTAGAAATCATAAATGAAATCCTTTTAAAGAAAACACGTGTCACTCACTGTTTGGGGCTTGATCCTTAAGGTTTATAGACTTTTCTAGCTTCAGTTTGACCTGAAATATCAATTAAGAGACATTAGGTCATCTCCTTGAAGTTACCACAATCCTCATTTTAACTAAACTTCATTCACATTGCCCATATTAAGCTTAGTTTCATCTATTCCATCATTTTTGCCTTTTAGGGGATCTTTTTGCAAAAATTCTCAAAATTTCTTAAAATATCCAAAAATTAGCTTAAAATTCAAAATTATCCATTTTGAGGCTAATAATTCAAAGAAATACCAATTAGAGTCCAAAAATGTCCAAAAATACCCAAAATGGGTAGCTGATGGGCGTGAGGCGCAGGTAGGGGCATAGGCGTGGGCGTGGGCGTGGGCATAGGCAGGGGCGTGAACGTGGCTGCTGATAGGCGTGGGTGTGGCTGCAGCATAGGTGTGCGGGTGGGGTTGTGTCTGCCACACAGGCATTAGGTGAGGGCACTAAGGGCACATGTGTGGGCGAGGGTGAGCAGGCGTGGGCGACAGCCTTGGGCAGCCACCAGCAAACTTAGCAGTCCCCTGTTTTCAATTTGATTTTTTCTGAGCTTCAAAACACCTTTTCCTTTCAAATAAACATCAAATAAGTTTTATGGAACTCAAGTATCACCTTTTAATGACATAACAAAAGGATTGGGCTTCAAAAACCTTCCCGAGCACCCTTGAAAATTTCCTCAATGCTAACTCATCTGGTTTGCTTGATTTTAGCAACAATCTCTAGTTTCTTGAAGTTTTCTCAATCTTTCTGACTCCAAATCAATCTGGTAGCGCTAGGTTAGAATTCTGACTCAAAAAATTTCATTTGGTGCAAAAATGGCAGAAATGACGCTAGTGAATTGAGAGAGCCAACGACTTCTTTAAGCTGCTTGCTTCTGGACCAAGTTGCTGCCTAGTACCACCAATCACCTTTGACCACCAAGCTCTTTACTTCAACGTGGCTCCACCTCCTTTCTCCTCATCCTACTCACCTAAACTTAATATTATCTCCGGAAAAATATTTAATTTAATTTATTTTATTATTTATTCTTTTATTTATTTTTTCCCTTAATTAAATAAAATTTGACCTACTTGAACTTGTAAGTCTCCTAAAACTTAGCAAATTTTCCTTAATTTCAGCCACCTTTCCTTTTGATCACATACACCATTGACCACATCCCTCTTTCCCTTATTAAAAGCTAATGGGAAAAAAATATTATACTTACTTAGGCAAACACTAGAATTTCTACCTTAATTTAGGCTCACTCAAGCCAACTCTAGCCAACCCTTGACCATTTGTTTTTAATTTGAACTTAAGCAAAAGAAAATAAAAGCTAGGGCTTACTATTCATTATCCCCTATTTTAAGAATTTTGTCCTCGAAATTCAGCTAGGATCATCCAGAGAAAAGATTGGGATACTTGATCTTCATTTGATCTTCACTCTCACAAGTAGCTTCTTCTACTTTGTGATTCCTCCATAATATCTTAACAAGTAATATAGTCTTAGTTCTTAAAACTTGTTCCTTTCTGTCAAGAACCTGCTCTGGCTCTTCTTCATAAGACAAGTCTTCATTAAGCTGAATAGGTTGAGTCTTAAGAATATGTGCAAGATCTGGAGTATATTTCCTCAGTAATGAAACATGAAACACATCATGTATTTTGGACAACTCAACAGGTAACGCTAACCAATAAGTTGAGGTTCTATGCGCTCCAAAATCTCATAAGGGCGAATATATATTGGACTCAACTTTCTTTTCTTTCCAAACCTTAAAATTCCTTTCCATGGTGATAGCTTAAGGAAGACTTTATCACCAACTTCAAATTCCAAATCTCTTTGTCGCTTGTCAGCATAATTATTTTTGTCTATCCCGTACAATATGCAACTTCTCCCTGATTAGCTTTACATTTCCTGATGTAGCTTGCACCAATTCTGGTCCTATCAACTTTCTTTCCCACAAAAGGGGTGATGTTTACTGTCTTCGCACATTTTCTCAGGTTAAAGTGGGTAATCTAGGAGGGGGTGTGACAATTATTTGCTTTGCACCGAATGCAAGTAGACTACAACGATTGTCTTAGCAGGATACAACAATTAATGATAAGCACTTGAAAAGTGCTTTCTATTCTCTCAAATTAAATGAGTTTATATTAGATTTAACTTGTTTGCTAGTGGTTTTCAGGTTAAAATGGAAAAAATTAGAAGAAAAGACCAAAAGATCAAAATTGAGCAAGAATACGGTGAAAAAGAGAAGAAAATAACAAAATGGCCAAAATTGGGGTAGCACTGCATTACCAAAACGGCACTGCTGCGATGCTAAAACTCGAGAGCAGTAGCGCCGCGACGCTCTTTCCATATTTAGTAGCACCGCGGCACCAATTTCCTTTTTTGTAAAAATTTTATTTTTGAAAAGTTTTCTTGGGCGGCTAACTATATAAATTTGGGGGGTTTCCAGCAGCCTTAATCATCAACTAAAGCACGAAATTATAGACCAAAAGAGTCACAAGAAGGAGAGAGTTGAGTGAGAGTTCATAAAAAGCTCAAAGAGTGAGTTAGTTTCAAGGTAGAGGAAAAGAGTTCAAGAGAGTCGTGGTGTCGTTCGAGTTCCGACATGAGAGCCAAGGAGATTGTGACAGTGCTACCTCAATCAAGAGCCTTTTTTCAGTAGAGCTTCCCTTTCTTTACACTCTTTCTTTGTTTATATTGTTTGAACATGTTGCTTCAAGCTATGAGTGGCTAAAGTCTTTAGTTTTAGGGTTTTGATGAATTGTTTGATGAATTCATATTGATATTGTAGACTTTCATGGTTTTATTGGAATGATTATGCTTTTCATTATTATTGTGTTTAATTCTTGAGGATTGGCCACCTTCACATGTTAGGTTAGATGTATGATTGAGAGATTGTATGCTTAACTTGATCTATAACAATGAATTGTTGTTAATCTATCACGAGACTAGTTAGGTTGACAATAAAAGTTATTAAAGACTAGTCTTAATGCCATGTAATTTGTATTGGTTTCAAGAGATTAGTAATCAATCGAGTTGCATGAGAAAAGGTTGTTTTTGAGATAAAATAACTTGGAATTAGGTTTCTAGACTTAGGCATATGAATTACAATAAAATCCATGAATTCTATAATATTGCATGATGAAATAAACAAGGATTCATTACCCTAAAACTCTCTTTGACTCTTATGTTCCTTGCTTTATTACTTTCCTTATTTAGTTTGTATTTTCCATAATTCACAAATTAAATTCCTATCCTCAAATAAAATTGATTTGATTCTAGAATAGCTAAGTAACTTTAACCTTCAAAATTGGATCTCCAGTGGAACGATATTCGGACTTCACCGTCTTATATTATAACTTGATCCGTACACTTGCGGTTAACACTTAAAGTGTCACAATCAATCAACTTCGGTAAAACTACAACCTTAAACTACTCGGATCTGGCAGAACTCATAGATACTTGCTCTCAACTCAACTCAAAACCAAAAGAAAGAAAGAAAGAAAGAAAGAAAGAAAGGAGAGATTCTTCAATTTGAAGTGGGATACTACAAATGAAGAAACTGTTGGGTTTTATGCCCTAAAATTCATAGATTGTAAATGTAATAATTTAATCGTAATTAAATAATTAATAAAGAGTTATTGATGTGTTACTTTAATAAGCGTTATTGATTGTTTTTGTTTGTTTTGTATTTATAACCCTAAATTCAATAAACTAACATCCTAGGTTGTTTTATGAGTCTTGAACTATATGTGAGGACATATAGAGATCAATGTTCAAGATACAGTATAAAGGGTCTATAGTATAGGATAAGGTTGGATACCTTATCCTTGTGACATTATGTATATGACCTACTTTGTATTTGATACAAACGCAATGATTTAACGCATTCGTGTAGGTGACATGTGAGTGGGAGTATCATATGCAATGAGTTTGCATAAGATCGGACCACAAAATAATAATCACTAGATGTCACTTCATTGACTAGTTAGGTTTCTATTTCAATAGGATGACCTAGGCAACTTAGTCTTAATCCTGAGTATGTTATGAACTCCTGTCCAAGAGGGACTGTTCTTTGATTTGTATGGGTGAGAGTGGTCGTTTTTCGACTCAATATGCCTACCATCTTGAGGACAAGACCGAGTGGGGAGCTGGAGACATAATTATACGAGATGGGATTCACTCATTCCCATTTTTAGGGTAAATAGATAAGTGTTCCCTTAAGTGGTGTCTTCGGGATTTGAACAAAGGGTCCTGCCCTCTCACTTGCCCGAAAGAGGTTTCTATTTAATGGTTGGACCATAAACAGGTTGTTCACTATAACAGTACTAGTACTTAAGGATTTAGAAGTAACCTAGAGGTAAAACGAGAATTTGACCCAGCTAGTGTTATGAACACTTGTGAATGACTAATTTGCTATCATTGGTCTATATCCATGGACACAGATATACATATGCAGTGAGAAGAGTGTAGTTGTGGGTCTTTAGTAGAGTGTACCCATAGTTAATGAATATTGATTAATGTGGTTAATGAGTTTAGCTGATTAATCTCATGTCGTTTGAGCTTCTGATCTGTAGGTCCATAAGGTCTCCTTGCTAGCTCACTGCAGACCAACAAGAATCAACTATGTTGAAAGAAAATTTTGAAATGTTCAAATGTATGAAGGAAAATATTAATTGTATTGAATATAATTAATTGCATGATTTATTATAAATTTTATTTGAATGTAATTCAAATGATAACTTTATATTATGAAGAATTAATTTATTTGAATATGATTCAAATAATTATTTATTTATTTGGATAAAATTCATATAAATAAATAGAGGGAGAATTAATTAATTAATTTGAATTGGATTTAAATAATTAATTATTTAATTTGGATGAGATCCAAACTAAAAATTCTGCATAAAATAGATAGAGGGAGAATTAATTAATTGATTTGAATTGGATTCAAATTATTAATTATTTAATTTGGATGAGATCCAAATTAAAGATTATGCAAAAAATAAATATTTAAATAAGATCTAAATATTTTAAACCATTTAATATGAGATATTATTGGGTAGATATTTATTAATATTGGATATTATTAAATATTTGATTTAAAATCTCTGTAGAGGGATTACTCGTTACTCCTAATCCTATTAGAGTTCTATCAAATAGAGCGATTGGGAGCCTTTATAAAACCCCTAAGAGAATAATCTCTACGATTTCTCTAAAAATCTTCCTCTACTAATTTTCTCAATTTTCTTAGAAAATTTTTTCATTCTTTCAAAAGCGGTTCCCACAAACCGGGATCCTTGCTAGAATCATAGTGAGGAAGATCTCTTGAAAAATGAAGACTGAGAAGACTATCGGTTTGAGAATTATAGATTGATAAAGGTATGAAGCTTAACCTTTTCTTTATTTTTTTTTAATTATTTCAAGAAATCAAAGAACGCGATCACACGCTTCTGCCATAATTCAATTCCCTATAGAAACAAGTTGTTACTTGTAGCCTAGGAACTTAGTAACTATCCAACATACAAAATAAAATCAAATATATACAAAAATTGATACATTTGTCAAATTGAACCAATTTAGTTGTTACTTGACAAAATCAAACAGAATTCATTCAAATAAAAGAGACTACAAATTTAACTTTCATACATATTAAATTTGAACATGAAACATCATTTTAATTTGACATTTCAATTCAATTTGAAAGTTTCTAAACAATAAATTTAATCTACACAATTAAATCTATTTTTATATTTCAAATATTCACCAAACTTTCACTTTCTTTCACAATATATATACATTTCTCTTCAATTCATATAATTCACTCACTATATCTTACGCTAATTAATCCTTTAGTGCAAAGATTAAAAAAGTGTTGAGAAGGAAATGAGATGATTTACGTGTTAAGAAGATGATAAAATTTGAATAGACCCGCTGCATAAGTAGATAAAAGATATGAAGAATAAGGTAAGGTAAGGCGTTGTCCTTAGAGTTGTCTAGAACTAATACCACACACGAAGTGAATGATTTTGATTTGATATGTCACGGATGTACCTACTTAGCAATGTTCTCTTTAACCTTTGATGAGTTTAGCCTCCTGAAAGAGAAGCAAGATGTCTGATAAGCAAGTAAAAAGCTGGACATGAAGATAAATTGACATTTAATGGGCCTAATTGGGGGGCACCCTACCCTTACAAAAATTAAAGGATACCCTACAAAGTTTGTCACACAAATGAATAGTGTCTTGTGCCTCTTCTTAAGCAAGTTGCAAAAAAAGTATATTATTCCTACACCATTAATGTATATGTTGAGCACAATAATCTCCATTTTTAATAATTTGCTTTTACTCAAACTACAAACCATCCAACATTACTTTGAGATTACTAATTGCGTCACAATTATGGTAGAAAATATTTGATATATGATATGAGACTAGAGATATGATTATTTTTTAATTCACATATCTAACGGTTATTATGAGTTAGTAATATTGATTTTTTTTTTTTAATAGTCATGAGCACGACAACCATCTAAATTGATTCTAAAGTGAGAATACTCTTATCATATATCAATGCATTTAAAAATTATATTTAGGTTAAGTTACAAGTTTAACCCATTATTTTTTAAAATTGTGATTAATTAATTCTTAGAATTTCAATTTTGACTTTAATAAGTCCCTTAAAATTATCTAATAGATCTATAAACTTTTAATTTTATATCTAATAAATCTCACTAAAATATTTAAATGTTTAAAAATTAACCATTTTATTAGACATTTTTTTTGTCTAATTAAACTTTAAATTTTCAATTTTGTTGTTAATATGTACATTAATATATATATATATATATATATATATATTTATTTATTGTCTTTAAGAAAATGTCCAAAGTTAAATCTTATGTCTAATGTAACATTTAAATTTTAACCTTCTTTTAATATGTAAGAGACTTATTGGATGTAACAATTGATATCTAGAAATCGATTATACACACAAATCAAGAATTCAGGGATCTATTACACGAATCTAGAAGTTCATGTGCAAACTTTTAAACATAAAGTTCTATCTAGATATGCAATTAATTCCCACCGTTGATCTTTTTCTAATTAGATATGTTTTTGTAAGAGAAGATACTAATATCTGACCATTTTTTTTTTTTTAGTTTAGAATAGAAAAATATATTACAATATAGTGAGAGGATTCAAACTTTCGACCTACAACAAAAATGTTCAGTAAAACTTCATAATTTTTTTAAATTCTGTAATGTGAGAGTGATTATTCAAATCTCTCGTCTTTTAACCGATGTTATAATAACTTAATGACTAGTTGATATTGACATTATTAATTAATTGAGCACTATAAATACAATCGGTATTTATTAATGTTTATTTTTTTAGAAAAGGAGAAGATGGGGATTTAGTGTGTAGATCCATAACAATTTAACGGTTTCCTGATGGGGGTATTTGAATTTTGATAAGAATCCATAACAATTTAACCATTTCCTCATGGGGGTATTTGAATTTGATAAGAATCATATCTTAAATATAAAGGCAAATGCATATGGGCACAATGTGAAGAGAAGGACAAAGCAAGGTCCATATATAATAATTATATCAATGAAGAAAGAAAGAAGGCTGAAAGACAGGTAACCTAACACCCAAATAAGTGTTCTTACTACCAATTAACCCTTTCTATCTCTATCCCATTGTCTCATTATTCTTTGTATAGACACTCCTTTTTCCCCCCACAACATATTTGTTCTTTTGTAAATTGTCATTTCTCCTTTTTAATATTTTATCACTATTATTATTATTCCATTATATTTGTGGGAGTAAATTTTGACCAGAGAAAATGCTAGTGGTTTAATAAAATTCTTTTCAAGTTTTTTTTATATCAATAAAATCTTAAAACTAATAGTAATTGTGTCCATCAATTGTGAGTGACTTATAACTATTTTAAACTTTAAATAATTTTTAGAAGTACGGTAGCATGAAAATTTTGTTAACTATATTCATTTACTACTTGCCCGGTCAGCATGCTTTAAAAATCAGGTGGATTCTACTAGCATTAAAAAAAATTCATGAAGATAAATGATATGAACCATAATGTTTTGGTGTTGCCTTAAGGATCGATCTTACATTCAAAACCAAGAAGTTATAGTTACCTCTTAATTTTTATATACAAATTAGAGATGTTCAAATGACTCGAAAATTTGAATGACTCAAATTATCCAATCTATATGGATCAGTTTTGTTATTGGGTTGGGTTGGATTAAATTTTTTTCTATTTTGTCGGGTTGGGATGGGTCTCAAATTGAATATTTTTTTTTCTGTGTTGATCCAACCCAACCCAATTACAACACGCACACATATATATGTTTTTTTTAGGATTAATGAATTTATGAATTCTCAACTTTTTCATTTTAGGAATGGTAGTCTTTGTTTAAAGTTTATAATAGATATATGAAAATTTAGTATTTAGCACTTGAATTCTATGAGATTTTAGTTATTGTAGTAGATATATTGAAGTATTTTAAATTAATAAGAGAAAATAATAATAACTCGACAACCCAACTCTACCCCACCCAAATTTTAAGGGGTGGGTTGGGTTGGAGACCCTATCCAGGTATTTTGAGTTGCCAACCCAACCAACTCGAATTTTTGGATTTGTCCAAAAAAAACTCTACAACTCAATCTAACCCAACCCATATATAGTACTCCTATTACAAAGAGAAATATTTTTTTGTTAAAATTTTTAGTTTAATGTGAACAAAGAGAATATAGTACTAGAATTTCTTTTCTCTAAAACAACTTTGCACGTTTTAGAATTTTTTTTCCGTAGGTAGATGTTCACATTTTGGAGAACGCAAATTAGAATTGATTTCATATCCCAAATGATAGATTCTCGAAATTTCATGAAAAAACAAAGTGTGTTGCTTAGAGTTTATTGACCTTATAGGATACATCTAACATTAAGAATAGTGGATAAGAAATTATTTATTGGAATCAAAGCGTGACTACATAACAATCCATAAAGGAAAGAGACAATTGGGTAATTTGGGGTAATGTGTTTAGATTGTTTTATTTGTCCTCCTCATCAACATGATCATAGTCTCATAATCAATCAATCAACTAGCTAGCTGCCTTTCATACATCTACCAAATATATGGCCTCAATTCATGAATTATAAAAGAAAATAGAACTAATCAAAGTTGTGGTTTTAATATTTTGGATGAAATTTCGTTTAAAAATCTTATTATAATATTGATAGTCTCCAAACTTCAATCACAATTACTCTTTTTTAGGAGGATTTGAACCATAGATTTTGTGGTTATTAACGTACTCATAAGCCAATCGAATTATGCTCAATTCAAAAACTACAATTACTTTTTTTCAATAAATTATACTTAAAGGAGATATGATAGATACTATCTTTTGTTTAATTACTTTATACGTCTATATAGGGCAATGAAGCTACGTGTTAGGTTTCTAAGTGTAGGTTTGAATTGGAAGATATCGTAATAAGATAAAATTGATAGAGTAAGAGCTCAAATTATGTTCTAAATTAGCAAGATTTAAGATTAAATTATAAGATTTTAAAGTTGAGACTCAGTAAAACCTACCTATATGATTTTGGAGTGATAGTAACTCTCTATATTTAAAAAAGAAAAAAGAAAAAAATGAAAAAAAGAAAGAAGAAAAGAAAAGAAAAGAAGGACGGTAGGTGTATAGTTAAAAAATATCGACTATCGACCTATTTAATTATGTATTTTTTTAGTTTACAATAGTTAGAGTTAAAAGATCGAACCATCAACCTAAAAAATAATTAGTATCTTATTTACTAATCTAATACTAGAATTGACATAGATGTATCTAATTTAATCATTAAAAAAAAAAAAAGTGACAATCACATTTTACTAACCACCATGTATTTCGATCACCTCTTTAATACTACACTATACAATTTCTAAACCTAACACGAGGGATTAAGACACCAATAGAAACTTCCTTAAAGAATAAAAGATTGAACTCCACCCCATAATTACAATGTTATAATCGAAGAAAAAAACATTTGAAATGTTCAATTTCGACGTCCCTTTCCTAATTACTATATTATATTATAATATAGTGTATATTAAATTACAAGTTTAAATATTATTTTAGTCATTGTACTTTCAGTTTTGATTCATTTTGGTCTTTATATTTTCAAAATATTCATTTTGGTTCCTACACTTTCAACTTTTGTTCATTTTGATTTTCGTACTCTCAAAATGTTCATTTTGGTCCTTCTGCTTTTAACTTTGGAGTATTTTGGTCCTTGAACTTAGGTAACTATCTTTCTCTCTTTATTTTCATTTTCAATTTCATTTTTAAGAGATCAAAATAGTCATTTTTTGGAAGTTTAAAGACCAAAACACAAACTAAACTTAAAAGTATAAAGACTAAAATGAACTTTTCAAAAGTACAAAGACCAAAATAAACATTTTGAAAAGACAAGAACTAAAATAAATCAAAGGCAAAATAGCAGAAACTAAAGTAGTATATAAACAAAGGTTACATGTTTAGTCATCTTTGAATATTTTGAGTTTTATGTTTTTAAGTCCCTAAACTTTTAAAATTGTCTAATAAATCTGTAAATTTTCAATTGTGAATCTTGATCTAATCAAAATTTTAAATTTTTGTATAAAATAAATAAACATTTTAAAAATTAATTATTTTATTAAATGTAAATTTGAATTTTATTTCTAAGCAAGATTTTTTTAAAAAAATATAAAAATTATGAGACAAAATAAACACATATTTTGAAATTCATCATCTACATTTGTAATTTAATGTCTATAAAAATAAAGTTAGAGAGTGAAATAATTGGTCATGTATTAAATAAGTCACGGCGCAGTTGTAAGAAGCAATGAAATGAATTTTTTTAAAAAAATGCAAAATAAATAAATAAAAAGACAAATAAAGGGAGTGTTTTTATTAGGTGGGGTCGACATTGTATTTATAAGGGAAACACAAAGGAGAATGGAATGGAAAGTCGCAAACAATTAATATTGAAGGGAACTTAGAATAATATTAGTTGGGGAAAAACTAGAGTAATTAAAATAATAATCAAGAGTGAAAAAAGTTAGGTTTGAAAAAAGTAATTCCATCGCTTAAAGAATTATCATTGCCCAACTTTCTTTTTTCTCTAATGATTAAAATAATTAAGCAAAGCCCTATTATGAACTTTTGGTCGCACCCAATTATTTAATACACAGCTTTTGGCTAAACTTAGGATAAGATATTGATTTTATTGATAGATTTCATGCACTATATCATAAGCTTCCTCTTTCTCCGAAAAAGCTGATTTTATAATATGTGTGTTTAGGGTTTTTGGTGGGGCTTTGTTATGGATTAATTAACTTACAATATTTATTTTTTTATATGATTTCTTTTTAAAACATAATAATTTCTTTTCGGAATAAAATATCATTTTTATCCCTATATTTTAAAGTTTGTTTAATTTTAGTATTTGTACTTTTAATTATCTAATGTTACTGTTAAGTTTTTTATTTTTAAAATACTTTTTGTTATCTATTATACAACATATTCACTTATTGTATTTTTTTATATAAAAAATTATTATTATTATTTTACTTATTCTTAAGGGATTAAATTTAAGATTTATTAAAATGATAAAAAACTACCATTAAACAGTTGAAAGTATTGTGACTAAAATTAAATAAGCTTCGAAGTAAGAGACGAAAATGATATTTTAATTTTTTATTTTTTTTGTTGAGTGTTGAGAGAGTAAAGGGATATAATTGTAGGGTTTTTGGCGGTAAATGAGCTTGCAAGAAAAAGAAAAATAAAGCAAAATAATTTTATGAGATTATTTTATTTTATTAGTGGCATGTGTGTGGAGAAATTAGTGCAAAGAGTTTGAAAAACAACAGACAATAAAAGGGCATTTGATTTTGAGCTAAGTTTAGGGGAGTGAATGTGATCGCATTCAATATAAGTCATCATGTAGTGGTTTAAACAATAAAATCCTTATAACTGTTCTAACTATTATTTATAGAAAAATTATTTTAAATGATAAAACTGTTAAAAATATTTATAATTAATAGTAAAATACATAGTCTATGATCATAATAGACTACTATGATAGACTACTATTCTGTGTCAGAAATTTTACTATATTTAAAAAAAAATTTATTTATATTGGTTAATTATTATTGAGAATAATTCTTGTATTAAAAAAAGCTTGTGAATAATAACCTTAGAAAACCAAATTTCGCAACTAAACAATTTCTTCCAATTAAATTAAATTTAAAATTGAAATTTTAAGTTAGTATATATTGTTAGTGGCTTAAAAGGTCTTGTAATTCGAATTATGCCTTCCTATTCTTTTAAATAATAATAATAATAATAATAACTCAAAAAAGTAGTTTCCAATTAATTAAATTTTTATTCATTGATTTTTAATAATATATCATCACAAAAATTAGCGGATAACTTGATCTTATAACCCATTAAAGATGTGACTCGAAAAAAGTATTGAAGGTAGTAAATCCACTTTAACCATTGAGTTATATTCATGTTCAAATATTTATCAAATACTCCATTTTGCTTTGACATGGTAGAATATGAATTATAATTGTTTATGGATTAAATGATATAAAAAAAAATTACTCTTAAGTTGAGGGGTATGTTTCATCCTTTGAAAATTTTCATTTTTACCCTTGAATGTTTCCAATTATTGTAATAGAAAGAGTCCATAGAAGCTTGAAGGCAAGTTGAATGAAAAAGAAAGGCAAAATCAAAAGTTCAAACCAAAGAGAATGATGCCCTTATGTTGCACCAAGTCTAAAACAAGCGAAACTATTCCCAAAAATGCGCTCAAGAGCATTCCATTAAATTTATGAATGAAAGCTGACAACATAATTAATGTGTGAAAATTAGAAGACATATGTTACATTATTTGTACACCATTCATGTAAATTGGCTTGACAACTAACATGTAAAAAATAATTTTGTGGATGATGTTGTAAATGACAATAGCACTACATTTTGAGTTTAAATATAGCTTCCAAATATTTTAATTTGAGTCATAAATGATGTAATATATGTCTTTCAATTTTTACAAATTAGTTATCACATCAATTTAAGTTATTTATTCTAACGAAAAAAATTCACGAGTAAAGTTTTTAAAAAAAATAAATCAAATAAAGTTAAAATAAAAAAATTGATAAAAATAAAATTACGCCAAAGTTGAAAGATATTTGTAAAATCAAATATTTTTCTCACTATATATTATAATATTAGATAAATGACAACAAACATTTTTAATTAGAACAACAAAAGGCTACTTATAAGTTTATTTCTTAAAACTTTTGTGTCTATTAGTTCTTTAATCTTAAAAAAATGTTTAATAAATATATGAAATTGAAATTTTGTTTTTAACATATTCTTAAAATTTAGAAACTTTCAAATCTTTATCTAATACACTCCTAACGTATTCGAGAATTTTTAAAATTCATAAACTTAGTAAGAACATAATAATAATAATAAAAGTGAAACGATATAATATATCTACATGTACAATAATATATTATAATCCTTTGTGGTAGGCTTTGAAACCTTTCCCCTTTGACTAGAGAGAACTATCATAAGATAGAGTATGAGAGCATTCTAATAATTAGCCGAACATTTATTATATTTTTTTCTCCTAAATTCATGTCTTTTTTCCTTTTCTTTTTCTTAATATATATTGTTTAAAATGTGCCTCTTTAAAAGAAAAATATGAAATCCAATTCATTGGTCATGAGAAGCCATAATCATAGGGCTAATAAAATTATAGAGAGAAAAAGAATAAAAAAACAATACAAGAAAATGATAACCCTAATTTGTAGCACCAAAAAGGGAATTCAGTGACCCTCCAAAACAAATAATAAAAGGACAAAAAATGGCTATAGCTAGTTTCAATGTGCCACTTGCTGAATTATAGTTCTAACATTTGATTTTCAAATTCAATTTCATTGACAAATCATAATAGATCCAGAAAATAATAATTTAGTTGGACAAAATTACCAATATATTATGTATTGATATTTAAAAAAAAAGTAAAGATGTCATTCATTCTTTTTTAGTAATAATTCAAAATCATTTCTAAATATATAAAAATTATTTTTAAAAATTTGGAACAAAACATCAATATGATGGTATAAAAATATATTTAAAAAAAAATGATGATATGAAAATCAATGGTGCATAAATTTCGTTTTCTAAAATCACCATTTCAATTATCACTCCTACAAATTAATTGGTTCCATTAGGTTAGTTATATGCTGCGTATTATTAACGATTTCCACCAAAGGTGGTAAGAACCTTTCCGAGAAGCCGGTCCCTTTACGTAGCCATAATAGGGCCCTCCTACCTTTCTCGTTTCCTGAGTGAGGAAAATGAACCTCTAAATTTTGTATCTAACTGTATAAAAGCCGGGGGATCTATGAATAGGAGATGTTGTGCGAGTATCTACAGGACCCTTCTACAGAAATGCTTGACTTGATATGAAAGAATAAAAAAAAACTCTTCTTTTATTCATTGACAGATTGATTATCAATCAACTAGAATTTCTTCAGAATGCTTATTTGACCCACAGCAGATGTATACGGAACAGCCAGAAAACTATCTTTGTCCTTTGACTCATACCCATCAGAATCTGACCCCACGAGAAATTGAGCAAAAGGCTGCCGAATTGGCCTATTTCTTGCGTGTACCAATTGAAGTTTTTTGAAAAATGAAGTCGTTATGGGGAATCAATGCTCCGGGCCTCCTTACATTCCATTTAGGATTAGGAATAGGCGTAATCGGACCTGTTTTTTACATATCTCTGGTTATTTGGAGGTATTTGACCAAATAGGATCGTCTAGTTCCTATAGAACCTATCATTAAAATACCCCTAGAGGGGGATAGGGCTTGTGTCCCACGTGAATAGGATACCCTGCTTACAGCAAGCTTGCTTGGAGAAGGGCGCAAACGAGCACCGGCCGCAACAGCAGGGAACTATGACCAATAGAGTCAGACACTTAGCTACATCCGCACGCTCATGAGATAACAAATCCAGTCTTTCACTAAGATTTCTAATAGTTGTCCCGAATTCAAGTTGATTATGTGCCTTGATCCACTTGGCTACACCCGCCCCTACTCCCGCACAGGTTTTAGTCTCGTCCTATTCTTGTCCTTCCAGCTGTTGTTGATGGAGGAATGTCTTGTCAAATATTCAATATGATTCCACAAGATCTAGTTTCGTTCAAGTAACCGAACCGCGCGAAATGGTCGCCTATTACATGGCCACTAACTCTACCTAGGGTGGGGATACCAATTATTCGTCGGCGGCTATGAGATCGAGTATGGAATTCTGTTTACTCACTTTAAATCTCCCCCCACTTCCTCGCTTTTTTCTTATTTTCTGAAACTGAAGTTTATTCGTTTTTACGTAAGTACGTAACTCAACGAGAATCCGTGTTATCAAAGGATTTCCTGTGATTATTTCTAGTATGGAATGAGTCAATCATCCAAAGTTTTTATGTGTTTCCACACCCCTTCGAGACCCTGAAAAATGAACGACTTTTCTTCGGAACAGAAATTGTTGAAGAAAGAACAAGATGTTTCTTTTGTCCCATCTAGGCGATCGAAAAATAAAGAAATAGTTAATATATTCACCTTCGAGACCCTGAAAAATGAACGACTTTTCTTCGGAACAGAAATTGTTGAAGAAAGAACAAGATGTTTCTTTTGTCCCATCCAAACGATCGGAAAATAAAGAAATAGTTAATATATTCAAGAAGCGGCCCCTGTACGTTAAAGAAAAATCAACAACAGAACAAGCAACAAAAAAAAAAATATAACGAAACAAAGAAAGTCACTCTTTTGAGAGCCACCTTCCAATTGGTCAACAATAAATTCATTTAACATCATCTGCCATTCATGCTGATAGGTTCTCAAATCACTCCAAAACTTCTTTTGAAGACGCTTTTGTATTCAACGTCTATTGAGCCGTGTCACGAGCTAATTAATTTGATTAGCTCATATCTTTGAATCAAAATATATAATTCAAATGAATGGGGTAATAGATATGCTCTGCCACTACTACACAGCAATTAATCATGCTATATATTTATATTATATGATATGCTTAGTGCATTAAAATCTCTGAACCTGGCTGAATCCCATGTGGATTTGGTATAACCCTTCTTCATGATTTCATTTTCAAAATTATTTTATTCTTTTCAAGAAAATGATTTTCAGGATTTCTTTTTTGGTTGAATAAAACCTCTCAATTATACACGCTCACTATATTCAATAAAACAATAACAAAAAGAAAAATTAATAGTATGTGACTATACTAACGACAACCCTTCGAAACCGGAACGACGTGTCTGATGACGGTTGCGAACTTTTTTTTTTTACTTACTTTCCAGTTAATTTGAAGAATCGGAACGTTTCAAAAAAGAAAAAAAACATAACTTTTTTTAAACTTGAAAGAAAAGGACACGTGCCACGTGGAACGGTGATATGCCCTCTCTCTAAATATTATAGACGTTAGAATTACGGCAAAAAATTCTGGGTAAGAGGGAACGAAACGGTGACGTGTTGTGGGTTTAATATTCAGAAGTCGCCGCTCTTTCTTCTCTCTCTCTTTGTAACTTTCTATACAGCTTAGATTTCGTTTCCTTTACTTGGAAACCACAGGCAAAGGGCTTCATTGGTACGTTTTTTCTTCTTCTCCTTCTCTTTTCTCGCATTTCATCTCTTTCCAGATCACTGCAAACCGTAAGTATTAGTTTTCGAATCGATTACATATGGCAGCTTTGCGTTTCAACGACTTCTTCTTCTTATTCTTATGATGAAGAAGATGATGATGGTGTTTCGATGAGATTGTTGATCTCTGTGTGGATTTTGATAGTGGTTTGTGAAATTGAATGTGGATTTAGCTGTTCTTGTTCCGATTTTTTTGTATTAGTTGGGAACGCGGGGAAATGAATGTAACGGAGGGTTCCAACCTACTGATTTTGATAATTGGATTTGAAGAAATGGAGTTTGACTCATAGACTACGTTTGTACTTGAATTGAAGAGCGGTGTGTTTGTAATGGTGGAAAATTTGGGAGTCAAAACCTTGTTTTATTTGTATAATTCTTTGAAATTGCTTGGTAATTGTTAGGGCAGTTTAGATTGATTAGACTTCTGGTTTCGATTGTTTTGGTTTTCAAATTTACTAAAATGTTTCGTGGTATTCAGTTGTAGATATGTCATAATCTCTCTGAGTTGAAAAGCTTGTATCCCGTTGAGGTTGAAAAATTAGAGTAACGAACCTTTGTGGTTTTTGATGCAGGGAAATCCAGGAATCAATGTACATACGATGAATTTTCTCAAGGATGGTGGATTCATTGCGAGAGGGAATCAGCAATGGGACTGTATTTTCAAAGTTTCGTTCTCGTCTAGAGATTGAAAAAGATGGCCGTGTAATTCTTTGTGAAGATGAGGAACATGGGAACATTCGAGGATGCAACAATCCCGATCTTTAATGAATCACCAAAACTCTAACTTCTAATAAGTTCGGGCCTATTTATGCATTTTCAGTGACGGATTGAAAGATTAAATTAATAGTTTGTTGAAAAATGGCTATTGCTGGTCTACATAATGTCTCTGTTCTTGATTCTTCATTTATTAGAGAATCTCAGTCTCAAGCATCAAGGCAGTTAGGAAATGAAAGTAGCGTAAGCACCCGGGCATCCTCTCTTCGACGTATATGGCGAGGACTTGAGGATGAACAAGTGGTGAGAGGCACCCAGGAGAGCGTCAGTGGAAGATCTACTGATCTCTCAAGAATAGAAGCACCCGAAGGGCAAAGTACTGTACGGGGGGATGATTCAGAGAATATGGGGATGAGTATTAATGAGAATGACATTGACACATGGTCTGACGTACAGACTGCTTCACAAAATGATGATGAGGAGTCTGGTGAATTTGGGGTTGTTGAGAGGGAGAGGGTTAGGCAAATTTTTAGAGAATGGATGAATAGTGGTGTGGGGGAACAAACACCTAACGTTTCCCAAATGAATAACAGCTCAAGGGCAGAGTGGCTTGGTGAAACAGAGCAGGAGAGGGTGAGAATGATAAGGGAGTGGGTGCAAAAGAATAGCCAGCAGAGAGGCAATCATGGTGGAAATGGGGAAGTCCAAACTGCTGAGATTGGTACTCAGGTTTCACAAAGGTCTGATGGATTAGTTGGAAGCCAGATCCAGCATGCTCGGAGAGGTATTCGCAGGTTATGTGGCAGACAAGCTCTTCTTGATATGGTCAAGAAGGCTGAGAGAGAAAGACAAAGGGAAATTCAAATATTGTCGGAGCAACAAGCTGTGTCAGGCTTTGCTCATCGCAACCGCATTCAGGTTAGACAAGTTCTTTTTTCTTTTTTCCTTTCCACAATTCCAATTAGTTTCCATCGTTTGCATGCATTGGATAATTTTGTTCTGCCTTTGCCTGTCCAAGGTGTCGAAACCATTTTTTATGCTGAAGAATGGTCCTTCATTATTTACGAGCTCAACATGTTTATTAGAGTTTATTTTTTATTTTTATTTTTTTTCTTCCTGTTGTTTTTTTGAGTGCCTATAATTATCAACACCGAGTATTCAATCATGGGATATTGTTTTTGCAGTCATTACTCAAAAGTAGATTTTTGCGAAACAATAGATTGACTACGAATGCAAGATCTGTATCTGTTGCGGAATCTGAGTTAGGCCTTTTAAGGCGAAGGCATACAGTCTCTGGTTTGAGGTACTTCTGACACTTTATGCATAATTATTGGGCATCCTTGTCTTTCATTTCACTTGTGATTCCTTTTATACTTTAAATTACCGAAGTTCTGTCGTATTATTTCTAGATGTTGTACTTGTATACCCTTCAGGGGAGTGCTGCTATCTAGCAACGGATGAACATTCAAGTCATTGTTCAAGTTTCCTAGACTGTTTTGCTTCACATCTTAACTGGATTACGGATTTTTCTCATTCTCAAGTTGGTATTATACACTCCCCAGTCTCTTTCCTGAACAGCTCGACCAAAGATCTTACCCTGCTTAATCCTATTTTTCCAATCCTTTATTGCTGGGTATAAGAGAAACTTAGAAAACGGAAATCTAGTGTCAAATTACTGCCAAGTAAAATGCTATCAGTGTCGTCGTCATTAATGGAACTCCGATCATCATTGCTATGTAAGACGAAATTATCTAATGTCTAACGTTAATTAACATTGTTAGGAGGATAAGTTTACGTTAACCAAGGCCTGAAAATGGTGCTCGATTTTACATGGGAATGGGATCATATATGAGAACTCCAGAAGTTACAAGGTTCACTGCCGGTTAGTGTCTTTATTTTTGATCAAACTAACCTAAAGATTATAAACCTTTGTTATTTCTAACCTATTTTTCAACATTAATGTTAATACTGATGGACATTGTTTCCCTCGATGGCATTGAATTCCTGACGTGTAAGAGACAAAAAACTCAAATCTAAGCACTGGGCACCGTGGGTATTGTGGTTGAGGGTCATATTCAACCAAGAAGTCTAGGTTCAAAATTCGCTACCTGCTTGGGCCTTGGAATAGACTATATTTGATTGGGTGCTGCTGAATATTGTGAAGTTGAATAATAGTTAGCTATTTTAAAGTTTGTGAAAGTGTAAGATGTAGGATTTCTGAATATTACGAAAAAGTCTAACCAAGCAAAAACAACCTAATACACTCTATTCAGAATGAGAGTTGCGTTGTGTTTCCTTCAGTGTCAACCTTGAATGTTTCCGGATTGTTTTTCACTTAAGTTGACTGGCAATCTGACCTTTTTGTCCATCATTCTATAATGCTGTAAAGCTGTCCACTTTAACAAAAGCAATGATATTATGATTTTCTTTTGAAGTAGGGAAGGATTCTTCTCCAGATTGGACAGTTCTGTTCAAGATCAAGCTAGTAGCCGGCATTCTGACACCACCTCTAACAGTGATGATGGTGAGTCTCTAACTGACCTGAATCGTACTAGGAGTTTTGAGGTCCTGGATGATCTTCGTGAACATTCTGGGATCAGTAATGTGGACAGTCACGAATGCTCTCACAGCACTGGTCTAACTGAAGTTAGACCTGAGTTAGAAGGAAGTACCCCTGAAGCTAGGGATGAGTCTGTTCATGTCGTAGAAAGTTCCCAAGAACAAGCTGCTGAGAATGGTTTAGCCAGCCAAACGGCAGGTATCGACTCTACGGAGATGAGATATGATTCAGGTCAAGGTCTGAGAAGCATTTTACAAGAAACTGCCACAAATGTTTCATACAGTGAAATTCCACAAATCGATTCTGAGGGTCATACTACTGTACTGGATGTTGAACGTTCCATTCAACAAATTAATAATCGTGATGAAAATGTTGATATTGGATTAGAATTAGATCATTTGGAAAGATCTCAAGACAGTGATCTTGAAAATGTAGATCCCCAGGAATCTACTTCTCATGAGGAGCTGAATGAAGAGCTAGGTATTGGAGTTGAGCCAAATGATCGACAAGAATCTGGTTTTCAACATGATGAATGGGAAAATAGCATTGAAGAAGATATAAACGAAACTCAGTTGGAAAGTATTGCTACTAATTGGTCTGAGGAATTCTTGAGTACATATAGAGGAGATATTCATCTGCAAAATGCCCCTGAAGTTTCCCATGAAAATGCTATCTTTGTGGAAGATGTGCCGAATTGGTTTGAGGGCCTTCCCAATCAGGAGGCTACATCAGGCCGACGGTTGGAGACCTTTTATTTTCCTGAGGATGATAATGCGCATAATGGGGAAATCAGAGAACTTTTGAACAGGTATTAAAAAATTTATTCGTTGACAACATGCCCTGCTGTACCAGACCTTTCTAAATGATGAATTTTACATGTGACCTGTCTTGTCTTTTAATTATGCAGGAGAAGTGTTTCTACTCTTCTTAGCAGTGGTTTCCGAGAAAGTCTTGACCAGTTAATACAATCTTACGTAGAGAGGCAAGGTCACGGTACTGGTAACAGGGATATAGATGAGATTATACCCCCTTATACATCTGCAGAGCAAGAGCAAGAGCATGATAGGCAGAGTGAAGGTCAAGCAGGTTTTGTTGAGAGCCATTCACTTGCTTTGCCTCTGCCACCTGCACTGCCCTCTCGGCAACTTTGGGATAATGAGTTGAGCAATGGTAGTTGGTCGCGACGTGATTTCCGCCAGCAATTTGGAGCTGTATGTCTCATCATTGTTCCCTTGTCTTTTTAGGTGAAGTCAGCAGGATGCGATGGCAAAAAAAATAGTAAAACGTGCAAAATATCAAAGCTAAACTATTGATGAACAGTGATTCTACAATTCTATTTAGAATAATTGCAAATGACTTTTCAACTTAATCGTGGTTATCCTTTTTTAACTTAATCTTGTTGCTGAATTTTACAGGATTGGGACATCATTAACGATTTGAGGATTGACATGTCGAGGCTGCAACAGAGGATGAGCAACCTACAGAGAATGTTGGAGACATGCATGGATATGCAACTTGAGCTGCAGCGCTCAATAAAGCAAGAAGTTTCTTCTGCACTGAACCGAGCAGCTGGTTCAGAAGGTTTGTCTTCATTCTAAATGCTAGTTGGATTCTTTAGTTTTTATCATAGACTTGGTCTATTAACAAACTGTGCCTCTGTGGACACCCCCCCCCCCCCCCAAAAAAAAAAAAAAAAAAAAAAATGTATACTTAATTTGCAAAGTTGACATAAATTAGTGATTTCAAAATTTTTTGTGTTCTTGGTGTTGGATATTATATTTTTCCAAAATTTTCTGTCAATCAGACAATCTATGATCATGTTATCGACTGATTGCATATCACCTTCACAGAGATGTTTGAAGACAGTTTGCCAGATGATGAACCCAAATGGGATCGAGTAAGGAAGGGAATTTGTTGTATATGCTGCGATGACCATATTGATGCTTTATTGTACAGGTAATTCCAGCAAAACATTCACTCTCTTTTTGTGTGTTTGTCTATGGTCCCAAGTTTCACTTAACTTTATATATTCTCTCATTTACAACTTGTAGATGTGGGCACATGTGCACATGTTCAAAATGTGCTAACGAGTTGGTGGACGCAAGAGGAAAGTGTCCGATGTGTCATGCGCCCATTCTAGAAGTGATTCGTGCTTACTCCTTATGATGACTTAGATGACAATAATGAAAAATGAGATTACTAGTGATTCATTCATCTTCATCCTCTTGTTCCGTCAAGGTGCCCTACTGATTCTTCTCGTCCCAATTTCTATACATATAAAGTTTATTTGTACGGTGATGGACGATTGAAATAATATAATGTAATCTCTGTAATTGATTGATCTGGCCAGAATAAATGTGTTGAGTGAAATTTAGAAACCTTATTTGGGGGAATTTTGAGGATTTAGGTACTTACTGCTCTTCAGCAGAAGGGATTCGATTTGCTAGTTGCCAGTGTTGAATCTTGATGCAGCTTTCATCTTTCATCTACAAACTCTTTACACAACTTCTGAGCTAGTTCTTTCACTTTCATCTTTTACCTCTTAAGGATCGTTCGTTTATGTAAATATTTTCATTTTCTGAAAAAAAAAAAAAAAAAAGCGACTGATTGATAAATTGGTCAATTCGAACAACTAGGGTTGGTCCATTCAATGCAAATGTCATTTTGGGCACTTTTTTCCTTGAAAAAATGTTTATATTAAACCTATGGAATGTCTTATGGGCAAGCAAGTTTTTTGAAAAATTTCCCCCTCAAAGAATGAATGCATTACATCAAACCTGTCGCATTGATCTAGATGTGTGTTTGAAAGGTACAAGTATTGGGGGAAAATCTTTAGTACCAAGGAATGTCGTACCCTGGATGTTCTTTTTTTAATGTTAATGGACCTTACATTTCTAAAAAATGAATGTTCCTGATCGAGGAACTTGACAATAGAGATGTCCACTGGACGGAGTCGAAGATGGCTTTTCGCTCCTTGTCCTTGCATTTAATTCTACGTCCCTATCAAATTTCTTATTGGGATCGAGGCAGGAATTGGGTTCTCCATTCGATTTTTTTGAAATTCAAGTGATATAAATTACTATTTCGGAAAACTTTTAATTAAATGATTAGCTTTTGTATGATTAGTTCTACATGGATAATTAGAATTTAAAAAAAAATTATTAAAAATTTTCATGTTGAGGGAAATAATTATCTATAAAATTATTCATATATAAAATCTAAATTTATTAGAATTTAAACATAACTTTTTTTTATCCTGGATTCGAAGATATTCATTATTTTGACGATTAAACAATAAATCTTAAAAATTAAATATAATATTTATATAGTAAAAGTAAATAATATAACATTAAATTATTATAATAAATATAAGAAAAAAATCAAATGGGGCAAGAACAGGAAATGTTTAGCTTTGAGAAAATTTCTTTCCGTACTCCCTTCCCCATTTCTCACATAAACAGGGAATCAAAAGAAAACAACATGGATTTTTTCCATAGAATTCTTTTCAAAAGGTATTTGCAAATGTCGTCATGGTTTTCTAAACCTGCTAATATGGCAAAAAAAAAAAAAAAAAAAAAAAAAAAAAAAAAA